>PNEQ01120835.1:0-11137 GCA_003012365.1 Medauroidea extradentata
AAAAAATTGCGTCGTATTCACCAGTCATGGCATAATATTCTGTAATTGTTTCATTATTTACCGTGAGCTGTATAAAAAGTTATTAGGGGGGGACATACAGACATACATACATCCATACAGACTTACAGACATACAGACAGACAGACAGACGCACGATCTCATAAGCCTATCTTTCCTAGAGGAAAGTAGGCTAAAAATTCTGGACGTAATGCTTGGTGAAAACTCCAGGAACACAAGAGTCCAGGCAGGTGACGGCAGCATCATCAGGCAAGCTTTTTCCACAAACATAAATATACCAGCCAGCAGTTCATATTACCTATCCAAGTTTACATTTTTGCACACCGAGAATATGTACTACTACCGTATATATACATGAATGATTCACCAGAATAAGAAAAGTGTTAAATTTGTACGGTTAGATGGTAACTGGTGAATGGGAAGAACTTTGTAAGCCCTGTGCTTTAGCCACAAGACAAGAAGCACTTTTAAAAACAGTAACACAAAAACTTCAAGGGTTGGGGAAGCGTTATAAAGACGCAGTATATTTTCTTACTACATGGAAAGTGATCAGAATATTACACAGGAAGAGCATTAGAGAGTAAAAGAGAAGAATTCAGTTTATTTCCGGCATATGAGAGCCAAAAACAGCTTGTGTAAACCAAAGAGATTTGACTATGATTTCAAATTGCTATGGAGCAGCGAACCAGATGATCCTGCTACATTTGAAGAAGACATGAACAGTAAAGATTCAATAAAATTGAAGAAGGCATGCTCTCTGGAGTCTCAAACCTGATAAAGAACTCTGCCTTGTCGATGACTGGGGCCAGGGTAAAATTCGGTGTTACTTTATTGAGCAAGAGTATGCAGAGATCAATAGTTCGCACACCCACATCCTTAACAGCTGCCAGAACTTTGCAGGAGTCACCGAAGGAGAAAGAAGTGTTTGCAACACAGGTTTTGAAGAAACGCAACTTCGAAAGAGAATAAAGGATGCATGCTGTTAACCAAACTGATGAGGCAGAGAAGAAACTTACCAAGTTTCAGAAGGTTTTTAAAGAATCAGAAAGCCTGTGATGGGGAGACACTCAAAAGGAACCTGGATGATCTGTGAAAGACTCCGGAAAACAGTGCATTAGGGGTGGAGAGTACCGTCAAGGAACATGACAATGATATACTAAATACAGGAAAGACTTTAAGACACCATCAAACTTCTCTAGTCAATTTGTTGATTCAACTGAGGGAGGGTGATAAAACAATTGAAAGAACATATTATTGCTTAATATAAACAATCGGTTTCCTTTCGTTATGTTTATTTACCAGTCGGTCCAATCTTTTACTAGGGTTTTTCTACAATTTCCAAAAAAACTGTTTAGAATAAGAAGCAGCAGCAAAAGGAATTAATTGTAAAATGCCGTCAATGGCAAAATGTACTACACCTACCAGCTACTTTTCAACATAATCACCACGCATGTTAAGACATTTGTTGTACCAGTGCACCAACTTTCCAATATCCTGTGTAAAGAAAGTTGTCACTACTGAATGTTGTTGGGGCGAAGGGGGTCAACAATCATGCTATGTTACAATCTGCTTGTCTTCACTGCAATCACCTCATACAAGTACCACGCACTAAATGTTTAAAGGAACAAGGTTCAATAGACACGAGGCAACTATCTTTGCAGAGGGTGTTGGAAAACTGGAGCACCGATACAAATGTCTCAATCTGCGTGGTGATCAGTATGTTGAAACACAGTGCTGTTTACTGTGCTGTGAAAACCATCACAGTGGAAAGCACTAGAAGCAGAATTGTGAAGTATGATTGATGTAATTCATAGTAGTAAGTGTGTTGTATAAAGAAATAAAGTGTTAATTACACAACAGTGGCATAACTTGGCAGACACACATTTCAAATACATTCCACACAAGGGAAGCAGTTTACATTTTTTGTAGATTTTTCTTTATTTCACAGCTGCAGCTCTATTAATGGTCACAGCATTATGTTATTGTTGTATGCTAATAAATATAATTTAAATTATTCATTAATTACAATGCTTTGATTTTGCCCAAATTTTTTTACACTTTAAAAATTAAAATTTTTAATTTTCAACATTTCTGAGGATTATGGTCAAGACTTTACTACAATATCTTATTTCTCTTTCCAGGAAATGTCAGGGAAATAAAAATTGCAGCAGATATTTAGCAACCTAAATTGTGATAACTATATCAAAAGTACCCAAAAATAATTATATGTCTACTGCAAAGCTTGTAGATGCCAAAAAATTGGTAAATGTCAAACATAAGTACTAACTTTGTATTAAGGTAAACACACTACTGTCACCTGTGACAGTACCTGATATTTCGTCTTTCGAAAGTAGAAAAGGACACTACAGATAGTGGCAGTGGTGATTGTGATTTGTTGGATTTAGCTACATTCTGACTACTGTATTCACAAAGTTGAATCTTTCCTATGAACTGTCAAGTTTACGTGGCTTTTGTGGCAAATATTGATTCTTTCATTGCAGACTGCACAATTTGGCACAAGAATAGGATAGAGAACAAAACAAGGAGTGAGGGGAAAAAATGGTACAGTACTTACTCCTAAGACATATTTTACAGTACTGTATACAATAAAGTACTTCCCCTTGTGGTTCAGAACTTACAATAGACATCAGGACTATGACAAATACCTCAATGATGCCTGCAACTTTCACAAAAACACACCACAAACAACAAACACTCACAACCAAATGTTGCCAACGTAACATGCATGCTGGTTATACGTAATAGGTAACAGTTCACAATGTTAAAAAATATTTTCACAAAGACAATAATTCCTTTGGTTAAAGGAAAACATTAAGTACAGTGTCAAACCCTTACTTATCAAAAGTAAGTAATTTGTAGTAGTTTCCAGCACTGACCTGGCTGAAGCTCATCACGCACAAGAGATACTCTTTGATCAGCCTGGAATGGTCTGGATGGTACACTCGCCAAGTTGACGGACAGAGTCCAGAAGATTATCTTCAAGACAAGGTTCATCTTCACATACTTGGTTCTCCAGGTCTGTACATTTCTCCAGGGGAATCTTCTCTTCCAGCACAGAGAACTCACTGCTGTCTGACATGTACTGCACGAGGAAAATAAATATAGTTTGATCAACTACATGCAAAAATATCAGCAGTTACAAATTGTAAAATACACTTACACAAATATGTTCAAATTGTTTTCATATAGGTATATATTTTTTAATTACTTCTGGAATTCATAATAGTATAGGCAGTAATTTCGGACACACTTAAATTTAGGGATAAGCTCAAGGATGAAATTTTACAGTTAAGTCATAACATAGAGAAGAAAAGCCAGGGTAAGCTGTAGTCAACAGACATAAAACTTACAGATAATTCCTGAAAGGAATTTAGTCATATCCAGAAGAAGACACAAGGACAAGAACAGATACAAATAACACAAAATTAATTCATAAGTGAAACATAGTCGACTGGAGAAGGACGACACAAAAAAACAACAAAATTGGCAAATCAGTGTCTCTAACACGGGAGAATTCAAGGTGGCCAAGTTTGTTAGCAACGAGGATTCGTGGGAATCGTATGTCGAGCGCTTGGAAGTGTTTTAATCACCAATGGCATAGGTGATAAAGAAGAGGACCAAGGGAAACGGAGTGCGATTTTGATATCGTCTTTGGGCGTTGTGGAATCTGTGCAAACCCAAGAAACCCCAAAACCAAAATTACAAGGAACTGTTGAAGTTGTTGGGTGAGCACAATTTTTACAAGCTGTCTGTCATAGCAGAACGGCACAATTTTCCCAAGCTGTCAGTCATAGCAAAACGGAACAATTTTCACAAGCGCATGCAACAAGATGGTGAAACAGTGTCTAACTTCGTAGTTGCGTTACTGAAATTACCCGGATACTGCAATTTCGGCAAGTCTTTAAACTCAGTCTTGCGTGACCAGTTTGTGGTCAGAGTAAGAGACAAAAATACAACACACAGGTTATACTTGGAAGCAGAAGACACCATATCTGAAAAAGCTGTAGCACTCGCAGTTGTATACGAAGCAGGATTGATAATGAATCTCAACGTGAGGCAGAGTTTGGTAAATGTAAGTGAAGTACCTGGTCAGTCATTTCCACTGACTGAGGCTGTAAATTTGGTTAAGGTCAGGCCCAGGAAAGTACTGTAGCCTAGATGAAAAGGTGGTAGGAACAATGAAATACTTTTGCTGTGAAAGGGCAAACCATATGGCAAAGACTGTAAATTGAGGAGTTACAGATGCAATTGTAAACAGCTAGGTCATTTGCAGTGCATGTGTCCTAATCTGGCAATGACAAAGAAGGGAGAGTCTAGAACACACAACTTCGTTAAGCATGAAGGTGCAAAGGAACAAACTAGCCATTTAGATCGGTGGGAAAGTGAATTTTCATCAATGTTTTCTATATCAGCAGAAACAAAACCCTGTTTTAGTTGGTGAGGAACAGTTAGATATGGAAGTGTACAGTGGTGCTGCCATATATCTGCAATGTCAGAATGTACATACAAACATTTGTTCGCAACCTATCCCTTGAGCTCTACTAATGCCAGATTGAAATCTTATACCAATTACCGTTATGAATCCATGTGGTACATTAAAGGTGCCTGTGATGGTGAAGGGATTGCTGACTTTTTACAGTCCAAAATGGTGGCCCTCTTTTGTTAGGGAGAGACTTGTACGATTCTTTATATTTGCCTCTGCCATACTTGTACTATGTTGACACATCAGAGAAACACAAATGGGAGTTGTTTAACAGCCTGGCAGTGAAACATCCACCGATTTTTGACGGGGCCCTGGGAAATTTTTCTGGAGAACAAGTCTCTTTACGACTAAAGGAAAACACCACTCCTGTGTTTTTGCCCACCAGGACTCTTGCTTTTGCATTAGAAAGCAAGTGGATGTGGATCTGTTTTAAGGTACAATACACGAGAGCAGTTCACTAAACAAAAGAGGGTGGAGTGAGAGCAATACCTTGTGCAAGTACCCTCGAGGCTTGCGACCCCTGCGTGACTGGCCGGTCCATGGGCGGTTGGGGAACATGTGCTGGCGGCGGTAATGGTGCTTCAGCTTGTCTTGGCGGGAGAAACGGTAGTTGCAGAGCGGACATGGGAACGGCCGCTCCCCCGTGTGCATGCGCTCGTGCCGCTGCAGGTGCGAACCACGCGAGAACGAGTGTTGGCATACCTTGCACTGGTGCACCTTCTTGCGTGTATGACTTGCCTGGTGGGCGGCCAGCTCTGAGCTGCTGTCGAATGTCTGCATAACACACACATGCCATCAATAAACAGAGCTCTGATAGATGATGATGAGTACAGGGTGGTCTTCAGGTTTCAGTCTACTTCCATGAAAACAGGAAAAATATCTTTATAGAGATGGACAGCACATTGCTTGGAGTTAACAGAAGAGGTTAAACTGTAACATGAGGAACCTTAATACTGGTAAAATGTGTATAAAAATGTTGGCAATCATTAAAGTGTTGCTATTTTATTTGTTAGTTTATTTTAGTTAGGGCTCCATATACAATAAATAGAGATGGTGAAATTGTGTGAATTCCATGACCTGCATGTTATAATCAAATATCCAATGCATACTCAAATCCTGTCTATTCGTTCATTGTCTGTTGTTCCACTGAGTAGCAGCTAGTGGATAAATAGTCGGGACTTGAGTATGCATTGGATATGTGATTCTAACATGAAGGTATTGAATTCGCGAAATTTCACCATTTCTAACAATAAATATGGTTGCTATAATGTACAATCTCTTTCAGTTGACTTCATTAACTTCTTACAAATTTTTGAATTAGAATGAAACACCCGATGTAATGGTGATATTCAACTTTAGTGATTGTTTTACCTTTCTTCATCTTGCAATACTGACATTAAAAAGTAATTAGCATGTTATTAAAAGTACAGTAAGTAACATGCTCTCAATAAATACTGTACGAAATGACAATCGTTTAATGGGGAAAAAAGAAAAAAAAATATTTAGTCTTCTGTTGATACAAATTACAATTTCATTACAATATATTGAACTTTACATTTCCTTACACAATAAACACTATTTTTAAATTTAAATAGTCATGCAGGTACCTCCAAATATCTTGACCTCTAATACGAACAATGTTGTACTTTATCCAGAGACTGTTATTAAAACAGCAGAGTAAATAAATTTGTTAGGCTCAGCATACCTAGTTCTGGCAAGACCTGACTGACAAGCCAAGAGTACGTAACAACGCAGAATTACAGGTTGTTGGTAACCTTTATGATCAAATGTCTGATGTACATAGTAGGTTACTTAAAATAGAGGAATCTGAAATTCAGTCACCAATGACAGAAAATACACACTGGGCTTGGAAGCAGCCAGAATTGATTCCCTGACCAGCCATTACAATTTCTGTTTTTTTCAGCATTTTTAAAAATAACTCAAAATTAATGCTGAAATGGTTCTATACATACAAACCTTTGCCGATTTATTAATTTACTATAATATATCATTACCAATGACTTATTTAAGGCAGGCGCATAAGACCAACATGATACGCAAAGTTACAGCCATGCAGTAGCAGTAAAATAAACAATACCTTAAGGCATTTATCGCAAGTAGCAGTGTCCAAGTTTGAAATACAGAACAAGTCGCTTGCAGCACTTATACCAACATCGTCTTCAGGCTCCTGTTTAACTTTCACTTTCTTTATACTGTTCTGGGTCAGTGTGCTCTCAGAGTCGAATAACCGCTCCCCAACATTCACACGCTTTTTACCTCTGAACCTAGTCTTGTACGGTTCACTAGTCGAAGTGCTGGGAGTGGAGTCCTTTAACTGAGAACAAACAAACATGGAAATTAATAAATTGTTTGATTTACGAAAATTTGAAAAAAACATGCAAACAATTTTTCTTACCGTGCTAAGAAAACTTGCGCAAAACATATAATGTTACGTTTAAATTACTACATTAATGCAGGACTACATGAAGATTTTGTATTACTTGGTTTCAACAATACAGAGTGAGCCAAAAAAAGATGTACCCAATTTGAAATATTTATTATGAAACAACGAACACAGATACACCATATATGAACATTGGATATGATAGGGTAACAGAACATTTTTTTTTACGTGGTTTTGAAAATTATATCTGCAAGGTGGTGGCCGCCATTTCATGCCTACCATCTCTGCGACTGACCAACTGATGTCCTCACAGCTTTTATGTTTGCAGGTGTCCACGCTGTTTGAGGCGACCCATTTCAATGCTGACCCCGTATGGTGAAATGTTGCAACCCAGTTGCGAACTGTTTTCCGATTTGGCACTGCCACATTGGGCCGAATGTTGATGTGCCTTCGGAAGGCTCGTGTCGCAATTGTGGATTCATTGTTCCAAAAGAACATTTTGACAGTGTAAGTGCGGCACACACCTGTCCACGGCATGTTGCAGACAGTCCTGAAACACACTGTGACCTATTGATGATTACAACCTTTCCCCCTCTCCACTCACGACCAATGACCTTGGCAATGACAAATGCTATTGACCCATTCTGTCATCAATTCCCTTTGTGTTTTGCTTGCACATACGAGTCAGCGGGTCACGTACAAATTCCGAAATCATTCCGCAGAGTGTGTCGCAAATGGCAGTCTTCACCTTCCTGATATTTTTTTTTCCGAAGCCACACAAAAAAAAAATACACATTGTAAAAATTTAACAGTTTTCTCATTGCAATAAAAAAATGATATACCATTATGTAGGTATTTAAGATTTAAAATAAACACTGAAGGCAAATAAACTAACTACAGTACCTACACTGTTATATGATAAGCAAAATTTGCACATGGCTAGAGAATTATGTCTGGAAACATTATGCCAAAACATCAACACCTTGCCGTAGCGGGAGGGAGAGGGAGAGGGAGAGGGAGAGAGAGGGAGAGAGAGAGAGGGAGAGAGAGAGGGAGAGAGAGAGACAGAGAGGAGGGAGAGAGAGGGAGAGAGAAGGACAAAGCTACACACGAAGGTCGCAAACAACTGCAAACAGTTTGCTAGAAAAGGCGGGTAGTAAAACATGCCCCTGAGCTCTGACCAAAACTGCTGCAAATGTGAACAAAATGCACAGGGAAGATGAAATCACACAGAAAGAATAATTCTGTTATGAAGTTGATGAAATATTTTTGTAAAACTAAATTAATGTACTAATTCTTTATGTTATGTATGTTATATTTTATACATAGGCCTATTATAATGGTAAACCTTATTTTGTACTAGTTAATGGTCTCTGAAATGGTAAACTGTAGTCATTTGTATTCGTATAGTATAAGAGATAAACTCATGACACCTTTATGCATAAATCTGTAATAGATCCGTGTAAATTTGTACTGAAAAGTCCCATAGCACTCGCTCTGAGGCTCAAAGTGGATAATAAATAAATCAAATCAAACTACAGACACGTGCCCACACCTTTCGCAGCAGAGGAAACAACTGAAACAAAAAACTTTGACTTACA
This sequence comes from Medauroidea extradentata, assembly GCA_003012365.1. NCBI lineage: Eukaryota > Metazoa > Arthropoda > Insecta > Phasmatodea > Phasmatidae > Medauroidea > Medauroidea extradentata. Next base: position 8,528 of record PNEQ01120835.1, read on the forward strand.
AATGCACAGCGTAACAACACCCATCTGGCAAGAGAAAGCTCGGCTCAGTTCAGAGTGAACGTAACAAAGAAAGATTAGTTGTACTGAGAAATTAAACGTCCTAAAATATAATAAAACGGTTATATAAAATATAAAAAGTAATAAAATGAACTTAATTGAACAGTTTCTTGCAAAAACAGACCGAGCTGCAAATTTTTAGTTATCAGTAAAACATGCTACTGTACGCATAAGTTTTTCAGATTTCAAACAGTTTTACAGAAATTGTTTGCCATTGAAAGTCAATATTAATGAAAACAGGAAAAGGATTAAAATACTTTGTGTAAGTGTGTTCCAAAGAAAAAAAATATTTTATACATAACTTACAACTGGCACTTGGTGTGTTTATACATAACACTGTTTAATTAATGAATATTAACAAAACTTTAATATTCAATGATGTCATTTCGATACGGCACAACAGTGACAACCTAACACTTAATATTTTACATTGTTTTCGAATCTCAGTCATATGTTTCATATCATAGGATTAAAGTAAGAAAGCATTTCAGACAACGCAGAAAAATTAAATATGTCAAGAACTTACCGAATCCTTCTCTTCTACTTGTAATGGCTCATCATCATTTACCTCTTGTTTGATATTTGGCAAATTAGCATTTGTAAAATACGCCCTTATATCACTAGTTAGCTTGTCATCTCCATTCGTAGCTCGTAGCGAGTCTTTGATAGGCGTATGTTCTAGTTCTTGTGCTTGAGGATAGCTGTTCTTATTTGGACAACTGTTTACAAACTCAAACACATTCTGCTCCATACTTTTAGTCGGATTATTTGCATTGTTCTGACTGTTTGGGGAATCAAGCCTGTTATCTTCTGCTCCACTCAACTCCAGTTCCGTTGTGACATGGTTGCGTAAGTTTTCTGTACAGGCTTCACCCATATTAACTTCGTTGCAAAGACCTCTCACCTTCAACTCATCTGCTAAGCTCATAAACTCTTCAAAGTCTTCTCTGAGGACTTTGACGGAACCTGTGTACATGAACACGATCAAACCCTGGAACGTGCGGCACGAAGCGCCCTTCACGATGACGACGGGATGATCGCAAGGGTTGTCGTCGAAAACAGTCTTGAAGTACTTGCTGCAGGAAGAAAGGACGAGGCGATGGGCCCGGATACGGCCGTCCACACACGCGATCGTCACATCGACCAGTTCCTGGTACAGGAACTGCAGGTAGAGTTGATCGTGAAGACTACTCGTATGGTTCTTCCACAGGACATTGAAGGCTTCGCCTGCCATTCCTTTTTGTATTGGTTTGTAACACCAAACCTGAAACAAAATTATCACAATACGGTTTAAATCAGGGCTGACAAATTACAATCAAGTAGAGTCGGAGACAGTGCGTGAGGTGCATCGGAATGTGAGGTAGACGGACATACACAAATAAAAAAAGTGCTCTATCGGTACTGTACTGATAAATTGAACAAATTATGAGAATGACAAGGAAGAAATTACAATGGCAGGAGAAGCAATAAAAATTTGTCACACAACATTCTGCTGCGCTGGAGCATAACAAATGCCCCTAACAGCCGCTGCAAAGCATACTGGCCTCTATCAGGAGAGACATACACATGGCCAGCTACAAGAGAAGCTCTCTTATGATTGGAGGTCTGAAGATTCCTGACATATAGCTACATCGACATTGGCACACCAACACTATCATCCTTCTGTCGTGTGGCCCAGTCCAGCAGCAGACATTTTTCTGTAATCTTGGAATGATTCTATGAACTGGTACTACAAACTAAACCATCTCTTCTGACATATGCCACTGCTCGCAACTCATGCCACATTCTAGTAAAGTCCCACAACAAAAATAAATACAAATTAAGAAACACCGGCATTAGATGTTGTCAACAAACTTATTCTGTAACATGAAGACAAATACGGAAAGGAATTCTGGATACAACTACATTCCTTTCCGGAACTGTCTCAGATATATATATGTTTGTTGGGAACAGCTAATAATGGCTTTTCTTTATTTGCTTTTATTATTAATGTGGGGTTTTTCTGCAACATGGCAGCATTCGCTCGTAGTAAGGTATGAAAAAAAATTTTTTATTGCTTTGATTACTAAATTTTGATGTAGGCCTACGCGAGGGAGGCCTTGGGAATGAAAAGTATGGAGGGGGCAGGTGTGACGCACAGTGATAAAGATGGCAGTGATTGAGTAACATGTAACGAACAAAGAGGTAATAAAGAGTGACATTAAAAATAATTAATGTGTGTATCATTGAAACTCACAACATGGCGCAGTCATGTGGAACTCATAGTGCTATAAATAAGCCAGGATTTACAGTGGCGAAACTTTAATTGTGTATTACACCACAAATACTTTGAAGTCGGGACGGCTTCGAAAACTGCAATGGCGTCTTTGGGAATGCTTTTACCGCCGCCGGGGCCGGTTGACATTAACGGCCCAAATGCTTCACTGAATTGGGAAATGTTCTACCAGAAATTCCAACTGTATTTAGTAGCGACAGGTCAGACTGCTTCCGATGACAAGGTTAAGTGTGCACTATTGCTTAGCCTAATAGGGGAAGATGCATTACGAACCTATA
>PNEQ01120842.1:0-49073 GCA_003012365.1 Medauroidea extradentata
CTGTATTATGTTGTCAATGTTGCAATGTTTTGGTAAATATGCTGTACACTGACGACCTCTCTCCAGGTTGTGTTTATTTGTAATTTGTGTTCATGTTATATGTTTGTTTATGACCTGTGTATATATTTTTGACAACTCCTTTCCAGTATATTCTGGAAAATATGGAGGCAATAAATAAATAAATAAATAAATAAATATTTGAGGAAGATGTAGCACTTGGCGACTTATATACCATATGTAATACATATATTTAAAACTTGTAACCTTAGGTTTGACAATGTGAACGATGTTCTCGAACATACACAACTACGAGCGAATCTAAGCACACCGGGTCTATACTAGGCATTTAAGAAACATTTTTCAAGTGTTCTCATACTCTTAGAAGCGAAGCGAAAATATTTTGAACAGTGCTGTTTCCCGCTCTGGCGAGGGATGGTACGAGTTGAATATGGAAGTAGGCGGGGGAAACAGAAGACCCCCGGGAAAACCCTCCGACAAACGGCCTCAATAATCCTGGCTGACCTCACCGGGAATTAAGGCCTTGTTACAGAGTTTTGCAGTGATTTCGAAAATATTTTTTTATTGCTACCTAATACTCATATCAAAATTTCGCTGCACAGTTTTGACACTTATATGTTATAATTTGTAGCTGAATTTTTTTGTAGAATTACACTGAACGGTTTTTTAGATTTCATTACCCAAAGTACCACGTTTTTCGTCGTGAAAATAAGAAAAAATTAAGGCAATTCTTTTTTCGCTGGCGAATGGTACATTATTTAAAAAAAAACGCGTCCACAGTATTGTGCATCGTGTGATTGCACATTGACTCAAATTTTTTCAAAACTTTTGGTTAAAAAATATTTGAGTTATTGGCACCAGTCTGAAAGAAACTCGGGAACAAGCCCTTAAACCCAGATCGCCTTGGCAGGACAGTGGCGGGATTTAGAAACATTCTGAGGGGACTATTTGATATATGAACTGTGTACAGAATGCCCGCCATCCCTAACGTCTGGTTGTCTACTATTAGAGTGCGCTGAGGCCATGATATATTATTTCTGCTGTTTCCACGATAATTATTTCATTTATTCCTAAACAAATGCAGATATCGAAAAACTGTTACACAGTTTTGTTAATAATTGGCTTTACTACAAGGTCTAATTTTTTTCCTGGACATAAAGTAAAATAGGCCAATTTGTTCATTAATGAGAAATTCCATAATTGCATAATTAGCTGAAACTATAGGGTATTTTGTCTTAAAAAAAGTAGTTAATAATTTTATAATAATTTTTATTTTCCATACATCGATTACAGCCCTTTACATAAATACTTTTTATATATTGGAAGACATCACACTCACATAAGCAAAGCTTGTGTGTGAGTGCTACTAGACAAATTATTTTCTATAGCTGCGGTTAATTATGTAATAAAACTTGTCATCTGGTATAAATTAATTTGAAAAACAAAAATTGCATGTTGCATGACATGCTATACATGGTTCTTAACACAACACCAACGGTTTTTCGATATCTGCTTCTGTTTAGGATTAAGAAAAAAACATAGTTGTAAAAGCACTAGAAATCACGGATCATGGCCTTAAATACAAAATACATACGGGTACGACACATTACGTTTACTTTGATCATCACAGAGCAAAATTCCAGCTATCTTGGATGCGACAGGACGAACACTGACAACTTAATGATTTGGGGGGGGGGGGGAAGCCATCAGCCCGGTTGTACCCTCCCCTCTAAATAAGTCAGTTGGAGGTGAGCGCGCTAACCACTGTGACAACCCCATACCCATGTTCTTGCACATACGCCATTGTGAGCTGTAGCGTACTTACGTCCAATAACATTGTTCAGATCATCATGAACACGCATTTTAAAACCAGTTCGAAGATCACATTATACTAGGTATTGACCATGGGTATTGATTGACGTTTGTGGTGAGCAGCTGCAATATACTCAGCGTGTTTTGCTTTCAAGATACTGCTTCACAGGTTGTATTTTCCCGAGAGCACGTACGCATTTACAAACCGGCAGAAGCACCACTTTTTGCCTATATACCAGGCGTTCCATCATTGTCACAGCAACATTTGTGTCGATTTTTCTTGTTAACGGTTCATTCTAGGAACTTGCAAGAAGACGTTCTTTTCCTACGATTAAATTCTCGAATACACAGCATGAAATGTTCACAAAACCTGACGGCAAAGTTTCATATGCTACATGACAGTAACCACCCCCATTATTTTTATGAAAGGGTAATAATTGAAGGATGAATTTTGCTTACAAGTTAAAGATCTCAATAACACTTTAACATCGCCTAAAGAATTGCAATTTAACTCCAAACAGTTTTTGGAATTTTTTTTACCAAATACTATTTTTAAATTTCATTTTCAACGAATTATACCTCCCTTAATATTCACTTGTCTTGAAAGTGTCCCTTGTAACGTCTGCTTACTTTTTCAAGAGGAATCACCTCGCGAAGTTTGGACTGCTAATTTCCTTACATCCTGTGCATAAACAACGGTAGAGTCGGGACGAGCCGACATTTTAGTTCACTTTTAAGATCTTTATAATGTACATATTTTAATTATTGTGTGTAGGGGGGGGGGTTAGGGGGACGATCGCACCTAAAGTCCTTCCTTCCCTCTTAGATCCGTCCCTGTGCTGGTAGGAATGTAAACATCTTTATTACTTTTTTTTTTGTAATTTTCCTTGAGGGTGACAATCCCCACCCAAATAATTTTTGTAGTGATGGAGGGGGGAAAATTCCCCTTCCACGACAGACACGCCTATGAAATTCTGAACAGAAATGAATGGACATTAATCATGCGCAGTGAACAGCAAAACACGTGCCTGCGTACCTTGCAACTTACAATCACTACGCAAACGCCGCCCCACTTAAGGGCGATTAATCCCTGTCAGATCGGTTTTACGGTTTTTCTTATACATCAGGGAATAGACACTTTGTTTTACTTTTTTCACGCTGACAAGGCATAGTTTATTGTTTCATTCACTTTTTGGAATCCATATGGTATTGTTTCTGTTAATGTTGCTGCCTCTGTAGTCGCTCCCATAAATAAAGTAATTTTTGTTTTTCAGCTGTTTCCCGTTGCAAAATAATGAATATATTATGGTTTCAGCAATTACAGAAAATCGATTAAGTTTGTATCTATGCCTTGTCGTGACAAAATTTTTGATACATCGACTGGAACCGAAGTTATTGAGAAGAAACAGCTAAATACAAGGTGGTAGGGATCAATACCCCTTAATTTACACGCGACCTACAAAACTGCGTCATTCTCGTCACATGTTGCTTAAGACGGCATGGTATATAGTTCAGCGCTAAAACCACCAGTTCAGAATTGTAAGTTTCTCAAAGCCAATTTGAAAAAAAAAAAAAAAAATCCCAGACAACAGTTATTGCCAATTTCCTGAGCAAATATTTTTCTCGAGAAACGTAGGCCTATATTTGAAGAACGAACCGAACAATCTCTGACACCGAAATCTCGTACCATTAACTGCGACTCAAGAGATCACGCTTAACAAATGCATCGCTCTGCGTAAATGTTTGCTAGTAAAGTTGGCAAATATTGTTATCAAGGATTCCTGTTTTGCAATTTTTCTATATTGACCTTCAAAAAGTGTTGATCTCAATTGTATAATTCAGCGCTTATTTATCTACCACGGCCTCTTAAGAACAATACCGCTTAAATAACATTATATGTACGGTATTTACGGATATTCCTGCTCTCTAGTTCCGAGTACACAATATTTACATCTTACCATAAAGGGAACAATGGCTCATTGGACGGGAAAGGCGCGAGAGCAATTGTTCTAGGGCACATGGCACACACGTCTACAAAATAAACCATATATCGTAGAAATAACAGAAAATATTAAAACAACTAAATTTGTCCATAACAGCCCTTTTAAATTAAAGGGAAAATTCTTGAACTGACCAATACGTATCACCTAAGTAGAAACACTACTATTTAGTTGCTGTATTAAATTATTAAGAGCTTGAGTATTACAACGGTAACCGATTAATTTGATTAAAAAAAACCTTATTATAGCATTTACATAAATATATAGGTAAATCTAACCTAATTCGTGATATTAAGGCTTCGAACATCAGTACGAAAAATAGGCTAAACATTTTAATTGTGATATATTTGATACATTGGTCAATTATTGCCGAAACTACACATGTCTGCTATCTGTGGTAAACTTGTAAACTGTTTTTTATATATACAAAGCAGAATTATCTTCGTTGGTCCTTTCTACAGGTGTTAAATTAATGGCCATGTGTGTACAGTATTTTCCTTTAAGCATTAACAGGTTGTATACAGATCCTTGCCAATTTTGTGACGCCCGCAAAGAGATTTATCACGATATTAAGTTATGTCACGATATATGATAGGTTTACCTAATAGAGTGACAAACGTAAATCCTAGGACTACAATACTAAATATTCAATACCAACCTTAAGTGTTAAGCTCCAACTTCGGTCGTCCTCCAGAACACTTCGCTAGGTCGGGAAGGTTGTTATATATCCTCGTACAGCTGGCATGGCAAGAGGGGTGGGGGTTGAGGGAGGGGGAGGGAGATGCTGCTGCCCTCTTTCCTGCTCAAGGTTGGCAGTTTCCGAACACAGGTCATCGCGGCGAGATAACACAGCCTGCGAAACGAGCCTCGGGTCAGCGGCAAACATCCAGACAGACTCGCACGTGACTGATGAAGCACAGTTTCTCGCGCCCAGTCGTCTGCGTTCAACGGTCGTAAACAACTGCGTGTTTTTTCCCTCCAGTTTCTCTAGCGCAATTTGACGTGTGAACCCCAGTTCGTTTTTTCGAATCGCCGCGCAGTGCACGGTTATCGCTGCGATGCCGAGAAACGTTCGGGAAAACAGTTATGTTCATATTTGATTTTGGAAGATTCGCCACTAACGTTCTGCGATATGATAGTCAGTCACGCCTAATATTAAGGGCTTGTTCCCGAGTTTTTTTCAGACTGGTGCCAATAACTCAAATATTTCTTAACCAAAAGTTTCGAAAACGTTTAAGTCAATGTGCAATCACACGATGCACAATACAGTGGACGCGTGTTTTAAAATAATGCACCATTCGCCAGCACAAAAAAAAAAAAAAAAAAAAAAAAAAAACCTTCATTTTTGCTTATTTTCACGACGAAAAACGTGGTACTTTGGGTAATGAAATCTAAAAAACCGTTCAGTATAATTCTACAAAAAAATTCAGCTACAAATTATAACATATAAGTGTCAAAACTGTGCAGCGAAATTTTGATATGAGTATTATGTAGCAATAAAAAAATATTTTCGAAATCACTGCAAAACTCTGTAACAAGGCCTTAAGGTGACTAACTGGGTGGACGTATTTTGCGCGTTGGAAGCCTACGGTGTGGAAGCGGCAAGACGACGCACAGTGGCGTAACCAGGATTTGTGTTGGGGGAGGGGAGGGGAACGTTTTACCTGAGAATACTATAAATAAACACCGACCCCCCCTCCCTTTTAAAGCTGGCGGTCCCGGCCCTTCCCCGGGAAAATGTGGATTTCAATGTGCGAATAGCGCTATTTTACTGAACAATGAATATTCTACTGCTAAAATATTCTTATTTAGTAAATACTTAAATCTTTTTTGGTTAAATGAGGGGAGTATGTAGTCAAAACACCTAACACTCCGCCGCCCTCCTAGCTAATCATGCTTCACTCTAACCCCCTCTAGACGCAAGTCAGTAAAACTAGCGTTCAATCTGCTCGCAGACATTTCGCCTGTATGAGACATTTAATAGTGACCCTACAATTTTATTACGCGATATTTGAGATGAATGTGTGTTGTACCGGTCAATGCCTCTTTAAATGTTTTAAATCAAGGTTATCATGCCCGAAAAATGACCGCAAGACACCCATTTTCAGCCTCAAGATAAAAAGCTTAATAGATTAATGGAACACCTGTAAAGGTTCTAAACGTGTGTTACGTTACTTGACTGCTATAGTGCTATTCCTAAGCATACATCACAAGCGTACGTTGAGTAGTTTTATAAAATATCTTCGATCCGCTTAAACTCTGCACACCGTCGGAAGCTTGGACACGCGGCCACCTTAAATATACGCCGTGTTCTAATTTGTATTCTATGACTTGTTCAATTGAGGCCCTTTGTAATATTTATAAAAGCAAGCTGAATTATAAAAGTAGCAAATGCAGCGTCACGCGATGTAGGCATGCGAGACTGGACGACACAATGAGCGCCTACCACTACGCAACTTACCACACACGGTATGTGGTATTGTTGTCTAGACTGATATGTATAGGCCACGGCCGTAGAAGAACAGGTCTGGACACTCGCCTGGATATTTGACCCCCTTGTTGTTTGGCTGTAGTTCACCAAGTTACCCAGAATATTGTGTTTTATTGGCGCTGATGTTACGGCGGTCGGACTAAACTCCACTCACTTCCTTTCCGCTAAGATAAACAATTTATCAAAACATATTTTTTATCAATTTATGAAATACTTTCTTCGCTCACAATTTTAAGAAAAGGCTCCAGCAATCTTTATTTACTTTATAAATTTAACAATGGAAAAAGGTGAGCTGAGTTTGAGTCCGACCGCCCGGAAAACAGCGCCAAAAAGTACGACATTCTCGGTAACTTGACGAACTACAGCCAAACAACAAGGGGGACAAGCAAAACACATTGTTAGATAGGCGAGTGTCCAGACCTGTTCTTCTACGACCGTGGTATAGGCCTACATACAAGATAAGGTTAATTGTACTACATGTTAGGACGATCAATGTTAAAAGTTTGTCACAGGGAAAATTTCTGCCACTTGAGCGCTTATAAACTGACCAATCACAAACATTTATTGACTATTTAGTTACATAAAGTTGATAAATTAAAACACGAAATTGTTTTATTTTCACTTTAAAATTAAGTTAAAAGACTTCTGTCGTTTCCAAGTCTATTTACATTTAATTTTACTATAGTTTCGTATTTTTTGGCCCTTTAGCGATAGCAGCGAAGCTAGCGCAGTATTTTTCCCTGTGTCAAACTCTTCCAAAAGAAAACGCGTTTTATTTCTAACCTGTAGTAGAATTAACCTTAATACAAGAGCAGAACCCGGCAGACGTTCTCCTGGCAGTTGAGGACATAAAAATGGAAGTTGGTCGAATTACGAACACCCCCTTAACATTATTTAAGCCTTATATGCCATACGTTGAAGCTAGGTGTCGATGATGCGCTGCAGCGCCATATATAGTGGCGAGTTGGTGAGCGAGATTCAAAAGGATAGAATAAAAACCTTAGCCATGAAAAAATACATACTTATACGTGTCAAACGGTGTCAGAATTGATCGATCTCATACATACATACATTCTTTGATAAAAAAAAAAGTTAATATGAAATGTTTCATGACCTAAAAAGGAGATGATCCACATTGAATTGTTGCGAGAAATTCAGCCACGTTAATCGAATGCGAGCTGCGAGTGGTAAGAAATAAAACATACTGGCGTTTGGAGAGAGACATAGATAGAGAATTGTAAGATAAGTGGCCTTCACGTCTCGTCGACAGCAAAGTCATTAGAGACGGTAACACATAATTTAGTAGGCTACAATGACAGGAGCTGGGAGAGGAGTCGGCCATGGCCTTTCTTAAGGAACCATCCCAGCATTCGCCTGGAGCAGGGTCGTAGAACAGGTCTGGACACTCGCCTATCTAACAATGTATTTTGCTTGACTCGCTTGTTGTTTGGCTGTAGTTCAATTTATCAAGAATGTTGTACTTTTTGGCGCTGTAATCCGGGCGGTCGGACTCAAACTCCGTCCACTTTTTTCCATTGTGAAATTTATAAAGTAAATAAAGATTGCTTGAGCCTTTTCTTAAATTTGTAAACGGAGAAAGTATTTCATAAGTTGATAAAAAATACGTTTTGATAAATTGTTTATCTTAACGGAAAGGAAGTGGGCGGAATTTAGTCCGACCGCCGTAACATCAGCGCCAATAACAATATTCTCGGTAACTTGGTGAACTACAGCCAAACAACAAGGGGGTCAAATATCCAGGCGAGTGTCCAGACCTGTTCTTCTACGGCCGTGAAGGTGGCCAAGTTTCCAGGCGAGTGTCCAGACCTGTTCTTCTATGGCCGTGACCTGGGGTGATCTCGGGGAAACAATGGAAAAGCGAAATCAGGTCAGGATGGCCGGAGCCGGGGATCGAACCAGGGTCCTCCCGAATGCGGGTCCGACGTTTTGCCGCTGAGCCACCTCGCTCGGTGAGAGAGGTGGGAGGGTAGGGGAGGGAGAGAGAAGCAAACAATACAGATAAATGTAAGAAATAATTATTTTTCTTACAACCCGTTACTGGAAAGTGGCAACGAATGCTGTAATGGCCTTACTATACCAATATTTTCACGATGCTTTATCCAGAGTCATTAATTATTTTAGGTAACTAGCGTTAATAATTACAATGCAGTAGTCTAACGTCCCAAATCTTATGTTTGTTTCTAGTAAATGTAAACATTTTCCCTCCTTCCTACTTACTGTGCTAGCTATAAATTGTGCCCCAGAAAGAAACCAAGTCGAAGGTTTATAGAATCACAGCTTCGTCGAACGAGTTTTAACTCAGTACCAGATTAATGGGGCAGCGGTAACAGAATTGTCAGACCATTAACCTCCCACCAAGACGCTCCGTGTTCGACTCCCGGCGGGGTAGGCCCCCGGATTTTCGCACGTGGGACTCGTGCCGAACGATGCCGTTGGTCGGCAGGTTTTCTCGGGGATCTCCCGTTCCCTCCGCCCTGTCCCGTACTCACCTCATGCCCCTCTTCACCAGCTCTAAAGACCTCGATGTTAAGCGCTGACCAAAATCTCTCACTCACTCATTCACCAGATTAATATCAGCAAAATTAACAACGGATACGAAGGTCATCAGACACTCTGCAGGCTAAAAATCAAGGACACGAGATCAGTAACGGCCGAGAACCAGTTTCCTTGCCAAGGTCAGGATTGATGTAGCGGCGCTGAATTTCAATCTTAGATCTACGCTGTTTCTCGTAGACGACGGCAGATTTGACATTTTCAGAAGCGCGGTTTTTTTTTTTCATACATCTGCAAGTGACAATATCTCCAAGGAATGCAAGTATCTGTCTCGAAGTTGATTGTTACACTATAAGAAAGGGAGTGAGAATCTGGTCAGCGCTTAGCATCGCGATCTTCAGCGCTGGTGAGGGGTGACATGAGGTGAATATGGACGTCCGCGACAATAGTCAGGGTGACGTCCGCGACAATAGTCACGGTGACTGACGTCCACGACAATAGTCACGGTGACTGAAGTCCACGACAATAGTCAGTGTAACGACTGCGACAATAGTCACGGTGACTGACGTCCACGACAATAGTCACGGTGACTGACGTCCACGACAATAGTCACGGTGACTGACGTCCACGACAATAGTCACGGTGACTGACGTCCACGACAATAGTCAGTGTAACGACTTCGACAATAGTCACGGTGACTGAAGTCCACGACAATAGTCAGTGTAACGACTGCGACAATAGTCACGGTGACTGACGTCCACGACAATAGTCAGGGTGACTGAAGTCCACGACAATAGTCAGTGTAACGACTGCGACAATAGTCAGGGTGACGTCCGCGACAATAGTCAGGGTGACGTCCACGACAATAGTCAGGGTGACTGAAGTCCACGACAATAGTCAGTGTAACGACTGCGACAATAGTCACAGTGACTGACGTCCGCGACAATAGTCACGGTGACTGACGTCCGCGACAATAGTCACGGTGACTGACGTCCGCGACAATAGTCACGGTGACTGAAGTCCACGACAATAGTCAGTGTAACGACTGCGACAATAGTCACGGTGACGTCCGCGACAATAGACGTCCGCGACAATAGACGTCCACGACAATAGTCAGTGTAATGTCCACAACATTAAGGAGGCCACCTGGCTGGATGTATCTTACGCGTCCGAGGTCCTATAAATGCGGAAGTGCTAAGGGTAACACAGACACGCGCACCACGCCTCATGCTAGTCACTAGGAGCAAGTCACCCTGACGCTCAGTTTTCACGCCGAAAGATAGTCTTTATTATATACTCAGTGATTATGTCATCCATTAATACCGTAATGTTAAATATAAAGGCACGTTGTACACGCCTACACAGTTTTCAGCTTTCTATACTTAAATATTCACACACAAAATGACAACAAAATCACAGGTTTTTGCCATTTTCGGCAGCAAGAAAAAAATTTAAAAAACCAATGGACGAACAGATATAGAATGTGAATCCATGAAGCATGACCATGTTCTTTTAGTTATACTTTTTTAGCGATATTTATTTTGTGTGCGTAAATGTGAGCAGATATAAAATTATCTGTTTGGCAGTTTTGTTTAAAATCGTGTTCATGTTGGCCGATTTTTTCAATGCAGTAAATACTATGATTTTAACCAATTATGTAATTAACGAAACTCTGGTTAACTGACTTTTTAATCTAAACAATATACCTTGTATTGAAAAAATTAGTTATCACGGCAAAACCCAATTTAAACAAAACTGATTTTTTAATATCTATGCTCCTTTAGGAGAAAAAAATTAATCGCAAATTCAGTATAAACAGGGAGGCATGGCTTTACACAATGTACCTGTCCATGTACATTTTTTGCTTTTTTTTATAATTTTACATATTATTTTTTCTTATAATGTAATTGAGGGGTTCGGCTGTAAATAATGTTAAGAGACATTAAAAGAAAAATACAGTATTAGCAGGTGTAAGTAATGCCCTTCATGATTATTTAGTTCTGAGTTCCATTTCAAGTCTTGAACTGAAATGGAATTCTTTCCTAATATGAATAAAATAGATCACTGAGTATGTTTTACGCCTCATAACAATGTTTCTCTCTGAATGTCCCTTACCATTATTTACAGTCAAACCCTTAAATTTACAATCATTTTATGGATACAAAACTCTATTTTATGAGGCAAAGTCAGTTGTACCTCCTAAATTATAACAATTATAACAGCAGTTAAATAACATTTGTCCTCTCCCCCCTGGGAATTAGAGTTTTTGTACCTCTGCCTGGAACAGAATAACGAGTCTGCTGTACAACATATTTGGTAACTGGCAAATAATATAACCTCGTGATATAGAAACAACACAATTAAAATACATCACATGCTTATCAGTCCTCAATATGAACTCATTTCAGCACCGACCTTGCCAAGCAGCTACGTCACGGAACAAGTTAATTGGCTTACAAGACACAGTACGATAACACAGTGAATGCCAAACATTTCCACTAATATTTTTTTCTCCAATCAGAAAGTTATCCAAAACACTGTACTCACAACTGCAACAATAAATGGTTTTATTAACTGCCAACCACCTTGAAAAATAAAGTTTCAGGTTCTCCATTTAATACCTTTACGACCAAAAAGAGACCGGGCAGGTATGTGAAGTGGTTTCTGAATAAACAAGGTATTCCTGAAGTTCTGGAACAGTGTTTAGTGACCTTGCCTGGCGCAAGCAGCACCCTTGACAGGGCATGGTACATAATTCAGTGATAAATGCATAAGTTTGTAATTGTAGGTTTCTCAAAGCCAATTTGCAAAAATCTAAAAATAGCAACCACAGACAATACATTTTGCCAACTTTCTAAGCAAACATTTTTCTCGAATACCGTAAAACGGGGTGATTAGAAACACTGGGAAGAATAGAAACAAAATGAAAAAATAAATACTTAGCTTACACCTCAGCTTTAAAATAATACAATTACAATAAAACTAAATTTTGTAAGGTGTTTTAACTTGCTTACCTAAAATTTAAATTTTTTTAAACAGAATTTATACCGAAAATTAGCTTTAAAATTGTGTTTCTATTCACTCCATTGTTTCTAACCCGTTATATGGTAATGCATTTTTGAAGAATAATCGTTGACGCTGAAGTCTTGTACATTTAATTTCAGCAGAACAAATTATGCTTAACATCATCATTTATGATCATAAAGTTGGCTAATGACCATATGGTTGCTTTAGAACACAGAAACAGAAAAGCCATCAGGAACCCTAGTTATACCGTATGTTTGAGGCCTTTCTGAAAAAAAAATAAGACGTCTAGGAAACAAATACGGACTTCGAACAGCATTCCGATCTAAAGCAACCATTAAAAGTATGGTTACCAGGGTGAAACCAGCCACAGAAGAACTACAAACACACAACTGTGTATATCAGATACCCTGCGAATGCGGCCATATGTACATTGGTGAAACTGGCAGAGCTCTATCAACCCGCATTAAAGAACATAAAAACAATTGCAAAAAAGGCAAAACTCAAAAATCTAGACTGGCCGAACATGCATGGGAAAATAGCCACAAAATCCTTTGGGAAGACTCTAAACCACTTACACAGGAAACTGACAAAATTAAAAGAAAAATAAAAGAATCAGCCTTTATTATTAGCAATAACAATGTTTTCAGTCAACAGAGCATTGAATTAAAAAATATGTGGATCCCATTGATTAAAAGAGAAACAAATTTACAGCACAAAATAAAAACAAACACTCAACCCACCACAACCAATCAGAGTCAATACATGCTGCGCGACCAATCAGGAGACAGCTCGTCTCCCATTGGCTGAGCTTGATAAGGGGCTTTACCCTATGTAAACCCATGGTTTTTCCAGTCTTTTCGTCAGTCGCACTCGTGTTCCTGAACCCTGTGTGACTACCTGATGACGGGAACAGATTCCAGTTCTCGAAACGTTGTTCATACTGACTGTTTGGAAAACTACTGTGTTTTATTTAGTCTCATAGTTTGTGTTGTTTTTTTTTTTTCTGTTTGTGTCCGACATCTTTGTGTTTTGTTTAGTCTCATCGTTGTGTCGTTTGCTGTAATTCTGTTTGTGTTTTTGTTTCATCTCATTGTTGCGTCGCATGTCAACTTAGGTCTCTTTTTTATATTTTTGTTATTTCTTTTATTTTCTGTTTGTTCCTTGTTTTATCTGACCAGATTCTAGTTTTGGAATTTCATGTTGTGTATGTATCCTGATGACTAAAGCATACTCTGCTTATTTATGTTTTCTTGTCTTATTTTTATTTTTAGTTATCTTTTGACAGTCATTTATTTCGCAATGGAGTATGTCCAAGCAAATAAATCCAGTAATGCTCTCCCATTGCACAGTTCTTTCAAAGATCATATACATATTTAACACCAATTAATGTGTGCAAACTAATAATTTAAACATGTTTTCTGTCAATGATCATCTCCTTCAATCTTTATATGTAAGGAAATTTGAAAATAATTTTCTTTTAAATTGGTTACTAAATGCATCTCCTTAAATTTTTCTTACAGGTTTGTATTATATTTATTTTTTCCCTCAATTAAACATAAAAACATTGAAAAACAGAGTTAGGAATCTCATCTACACTAATTTTTTAAGGCCTAAGAATGATATAAATGATTTAATACTTTTGATTTCAAACCATTGTCAATACAGCTATTCAATTTTGGAATTATATTTGTGGTTATACAGCCATGCTATATTTAGTTTCATTATAAGTTGACAGAACTCAATGTAAAAAAAAATACGTTTATAGACAGTTAGTTCACAGTAACAAAGCCATTACGGCCCAGCACCACTTGTCATATTAAATGATTTTATTTTCTGCATTTTTAAAATCTTAGTATAAAAATGTTAGAATTTGCAACTACAGCAGAAGTTATATCTACCTTATGCAACAGTACACATATGATAATCAAACTCTTGACATATATTTGGACCACAATTGTTGCAGCCAATTAGAATATAAAAAATTGCTAAACTGATTGCAGACTTGATTATACATTAACAGTTCAATTGCCATACCTTAACAGAAGTACCAATATAATCACAAATTTTACACTTTTTTCTCAGAATTTCGAAAAAGGTAAAAAATAAAATAAGCTGACATGACCAGTTATACCAAGCCTTAAGTAAAAAAAATATGTTGAATTCAAAACATATGTGACAAATGTTTGTAGCCACACAGTCTACGCCTGGAGTAACTGATAAAACAGCTAGTGAACGGCAAACAAAGTGGCCACATGTGCCGACCAAGGGCAGCTTCACAGTCCATGGTCATATAACAGAGGCAACATTGTGGCATATAGAGGCAGGGGCTTGACAGACTGTTACAGTATTGCCACACGAACAACGTGATTCACTCAGCAAGCACGAAGCAGTCTGAATATACTTAGGCCAGACACAAAGCGGTGCAGAAGACGTAGAGTGAAGCAGATGACATAGTGGAGTTTTGTTTTGTTAAGAATACAATTGAGTAGTTTTAACTGCAACATTACTAGACATAGTTCCTGTGTCACGTGCCCCTCCGGACTGCAGTATTCACGCCACAGTTTTGTACAAAGTGTACTAAGATAATCAATGCAAACATTGAGGAAACACTTTGGTTCATGATTAATTGGCAGTATAGAGTAGTTTGTCAATTTTCTTTGTCAGAGAATGCTCTAAATAAAATACTTGTTCTTCAAGTCTTTCCTCTCTCAATTCAGCCCAGCTTTCCAATGTGAATACTGCACAAAGACACATAATGTCCGGTTCAAGTTGATACGTCCGTGGTTGAGTCCATAGAGTATATGGTCAGTATAATTGCTTGAAGACGAACTAGATACTGAACAAAAGTTTAGATATTTGCAACTCAAATATACAGCGTCAGTATATCAAATTTAATGCTTAAATGATGGAAAATGAGATCAGTACAATGAGTTTAGCTCCTCTGAAAGCCAGTACAAGAGCTACAAACATAGTAGTATTTCATTTCTCTCAGTCGTAAAGTTGGACAGAGATATGAGTTAAACTGACAGCAATATTTATACTGAAATGCTATGTAGTATGTGAAAAAATTATATACAACATTATCCGAAAAAAACTGAAATTATGGAAATTTTACCAACCAGGTAGTAAACTTATAATAAAAATATTACTGCATTTAAATTAATACCACATTCCACCACACCGAGACAAAATGGTACACACGACTTTTTAAGCTGGATTCACAACCACCACTTAGCGTACAAGCGTACGTATGTTTGAAAGTAGAAACACCGAGTGTGCATGCCAGCGTTCACATCCTCGCATAGTGTGCGTACTTTATTACCAACATTTTGTAATGACACAAACAATTTCTGCGCATGTTAAGATTAAATGTTATTGTGAATCCAGTCTGTAATACTTAATATACGTGCGTGTGTTCGTACGTACGTTAAGTGTGGTAGTGAATCCGGCTTTAAGCTTTCATAAAAATCATTAAATTTTACTGTATGTTTAATGTAAGAATTACTTTGAGTGATAATTCTAAATTACAAAAATACCAGATAGGTTTATTCACACCCTACACGTAAAGTTAACATTCATACTACTTTGTAGAGAGAACCAAAGTGTCCACATGTAAACACAAGAACTTACTTACTAATCAAAAGATTTATATAGTACAGAAAACCTAGCTAACTTTTGATTTTTTTTCTTGCAAGTGAGTACATATTTAAGTATTTTCAGAAACTAAAGAAAAATGGCAGTACTAATTTGAAGGGTTGCAGTACACAGTTATGGAAACTGGCTGTTAGCTTTCCAAAACCACTGTAGACAGTTTAGTTCAGCGACCTCGAAAGTTGCTTCACAGCAGTTTTCATGTTCGCAATTGACTGTATAACTGCACGGGTGCAGATACATGTAGCGAGTGTCAAGGCCATGGAGTAAGTGGCATTTCTCAAAGTCATCCAGGCCAAAAGTCACTTGATAACTTCTCCTGCCAAAACACTGTCATGTGCAAGCAAAACATGATTTTAATAAAGAGAAGAAGTCGTTTAGCAACGGAATTCATCAATTAAGTATGATCATGTGTTCTGTTTGCTTGGAATGTACTTAAACTTTTAACACTGAATGAACAGTAAAATAAACTGTAAAAAATACAATAAATATTCCGTATTATGTCTACGGAATTCTCACACCAATTTGGAAAATTGTTCATCACTTTTGAACAGAATTTTACTGAACAGAGCTAAGAACTATTCCAGTGAAACTAGCTTTCAATTAAAAAAAGAAGTATTGAAATCTGTCTATCCACTTGGGAGCTACAAAGCCACAGACATAAATATGTATCTGTCACACTTATGACCCCTCTTATTTTTGGTTGGGGGTTAAAAAAATACTGACTTTGGTGAAAATCGAAGAAATCCTATCAATTTTAGGTACACTTGCTAAGAAAAAATTCGGAAACTGCAAAGGTAATTATAATTTGTTATAATAGTGTCATCGCTTTTAATGTTGTGTAATCAGAACCTGAGTGTACTAGAGATCTGTGAGCACACAGGTATCAATGCTGACCTGCTCTCTCACTACTTGCCTCTCAAAAGCAAGATGCTCAAGGTCATTGGATAACTTTCAGCTCTTTATTACATATTTTTTGTGGAATATTGGTCAGTAAGTAAACACAGAAAGGGTACAATTTTCACAACGTGAAACTTATTTTGGTGTCATATTTTTTTGTATAATCTCATTTAATAGTCAAGATCTTGGTGGTTTTGTGTAACCTTAATAAGAAAAACAAAACAACTTATAGAACTGAAAATATGGTTCCAACAAAATACTGCTTATTTAGTAGTAAAATCAGTAAATGAAAATTTAATAAAATTCAACACGAGAAATATTTTGCCACATTTTTAATGAATTTATACACCTAAAAAAGGAAAAAGGCCTCTTCAAATACGAATCATAGACATGTATTTGAATAGCCTACGATGCAAATATTTTACCCACTAAGTTTAATTTTTTTTAAATGGTTACACAAAAATGTAAAGTTGTGACTTACGGAGCTAATCATACAAAAATATGTAACCAAAAAATGTTTTCCTTCGTGGAAAACGTACTCCATATAACATTAAGTAACCAGAATTCCACACAAATATAAAATAACGATGTGGTAAATATCCAAGTCATTCAGTGGCATTTTCTTCTTTCTCTTCAACGATTTTCTCTTAAAAACACAATTCAACCAAAACTCTTTTTCCTTTTTGTCACGAAAAATTGTATGAACATTTTCTGAATTTACACACTGGTTGGAACATTCATGAATGTCTTTAGTGATGACAAACATTTTCCAATTAAACTTTCCTAGCACTGATGTGACTAAAATAATG
Source organism: Medauroidea extradentata (assembly GCA_003012365.1). Classification (NCBI taxonomy): domain Eukaryota; kingdom Metazoa; phylum Arthropoda; class Insecta; order Phasmatodea; family Phasmatidae; genus Medauroidea; species Medauroidea extradentata. Next base: position 17,223 of record PNEQ01120842.1, read on the forward strand.
AACAGTACAAAGATGGAAGCTACACTTGATTAAATAGCATTATGACTCGCAGTCACATTTGCAAAAGAGAATGCGCTCCAAATTGTGCACGTTGAAAAGAAACAAGATTCTTACACAATTAGAGTACTGTTTGAGTGTTGCACAACCTTGACATTCAGTTTATCATCACTGCAACCATGTTCATATTGCTGACTGCTGTTTTGCAATGAAGGTAAATAACTTGCAGTATACATACTACTGGTATGTTAAAGAATCTTCCATCACCTATTCATACAAACTTCATAAAAACACATTTTTGTACAAAACCAAAACTAATACAGTGTGCTGTCTATGGACACTTCCGGCGGAGGCAGCGAGGCTGCTGGACCTCGGCCACGTGGCACTGGGAATCTAGATGTGGCGGTGAGCGGGTGTTTGTGGAGAGGCCGCATCACCGCGCCCTGCGGATGTAGCTAGCTGCTAGAGCGTTTTATTTATTTTCTTTTGCTGGTAACATGGGCTTTTGAGCCGTGCCTTTAAATTAGTCATCCAACCGAGCTTATTATTGTATTTTCACAGTGTAACTTGTACGGTGAAGCCCACCACATGGAGTGTGCAAGGGTTTGTACGACTGTAAGTTGCGTGTATCGAAATGTTGAGTAAACATCCCGAGACTAAATAGTGCGTTTTTAGTTGGTTGATGCAATGCACCTTTGGTCACAGCTATACAGATCGGTATTTGGTGATTTTCGTCCTTTCGTTTCTCTTCTTTCGAACCCACGCCAAAAGAGAGAGGACTCTGCATCTGCCGCCGAGAAGCTACCTAGTCGAGGGATGGTGTGTGGTAGTGTCTCGTTGAGGGCTAGTACCATCACAACAGTAGTACATTCTACTAAACTCTCATAAACATGTAAAACTTGGGAATGAAATAAAAATCTTGAAAACTGAATTATTTAAGCAAAATAGGTGTACTTTAAAATTATGTTTTTTTTTTTCCAGATTGTAGTGAACAACTTAATACTTAAATCTTACGACAAAATATGTATCATGAGGAATAAATAATTTTCATTATACTAGCACAATTTCAAATAACTGAAAAATCTAAATGACATGGAAAATTATGTACAGCAAGAAGAAGCAATGCAAAAAGACTAAATAATTCACATAATTTTACAAGTATACTTGCAAGGTGTATTTAGGTAATACACAAAATTAACACAGCAAATAATATTTCATGCATGTACAATTACTATACGAGCCCACAACCAAAATGCAAAATATCACATGAATAAATAACAATCTACAGGTAACATTGCATTTGTCATGCATATTACATACTATGAGCAACAATCATAAGAGTGACATATGACAATGTTGGTATGACAGTGGTCTATCAAGTTTAGATCTGGTCAAAAGTGTAATGTTTAAATAGACAATCACATGATCAGCACAGAGTGACCAATAGAATCCATCGTTCAATGTGACTTGCCGAACTCTGCTCCACAAAACAGGACATACATACTCGATGTACTGATGATGTACGAGATATACTACTGTTTAACATGTATTTATTGTGTGAAGTGTAAACAGTGTGTAAGGCAATGGTTACCTACCTCAACTTTTTACTAGCATTTGAAGACCAGGAACAAGGAATCAATAAGGGTGACACGCTCTGTGCACCAAGTGCCGCATCAGCCGTACGCACAAGCCAATGAACTGGCATGACACTTCCTGTCAGCAACTCGCTCGAACGTGTTCATAATCTGTGACAATATATTATAATTGGATTCAACTAGACAGCAAAGTCCAGTATTCATCTGTATGTTAGTTTCAATTTGGATTTAGTCATTACATTTTGAGGTACAACAGGGTTTTGAAACAGTATTTAATAGCGCGTGTGCTGTTTTAAAAGTACAATATTGTAAGAGGAGAAGATACTTGCGGCAGGTTGAACAGTTTAGTCAAAGAAAGCTTTCTCTGAATACACTGTAGCGCCGTTTACACTCTAGTAAGTGAACAATGAACAACTTAGCACTGATGTGCAGGGCCACTGACAGGATTTCCAGGCCCCTGTGTAAGTAGGTCTTTACGGCCCCATACCATTCTAAATCTCTTTTCTTTTTTCTTTTGTTTTTCTTCCAGTGTAAACCGAATATAACAGATTTGTTTGGCTGCTAAATAACGCAGGAAGCAACAAAATGTGACATGAGACAAATTATGTATGGGAATAATCATTTTTCTATAAGTTTTATTTTATTATTTTTCAGTTCACTGCCCCAGGCCCATGAACATTTGCCCCTTTTGCCTCCCTTTCTCGGCGGCCCTGCTGATGTGGTGTGAAACTCTGTAACTAGTGTATTATGCTTACAGTATTTTAATTTGATAAAGACACACTGATTATAATTTTAGGGTGTTCCAACGAATGCACAAGAGGTATTCCTCCACCAAAGTGAGCAATAAGAATCTGTAGTAAATTATAAAAAGATGAAGGGGTTCTCACATATTAAGGCAATTTATCATTAAAGCTTTGTCATATAGTATTTATGAAAATTTGGGACGGTTTCAAATAAACTTTGAAGTACATGGATATACAACCAGAAATAATGTTAACATATATGTTCCATCAATGTTTTTACAGTTTTTCAAAAATGATCATTCTCTACTCTAGCCAAACAATTTAATTCACTAATTACCTTAACATAATAAAGAACTACAGTATACATTTCTATTCTAATGCAATTTAAGGCTAAAATGAAAGAGTTTTTACTTGGCAATTGTTCCTATATGTTTGACAAATATTTAAATAGGTTAGTTCTCTTAATTAGCGGTATACGTTCACAGCGGTGCAGCGAGGGAGGGGGGAGGGTTTGGGTGTTAACCCCCCTAGAGCCTATCGCTGAAAAAAGACAGAAAAAATCTACAATGAACAGGCGGACTGTTTAAGTTTATTTTTAAAAAATTAGTCTTTCGAAGTTTGAAAAGATATCAATTATATTCTGTAACTATTTTATTTATACAATAAACAAAAATGATGTGTGTGTGTATATATACGTGTATATATATTTTCTGCTAGACAGCAACCCCCCCCCCCCCAAAAAAAAAAAAAAAAACCAAATCCTGGCTGCGCCACTGTACGTACACTGTAAAGTAACAATGTTATGGCTATAATAATTACATTATATTATTTTTTTAAATTTTCAACATTACTCATGTTGCTTTAGCAAGCAGGGTTGTACAATAATTTATAATGATGACAAACTGTATACTCCTATAATACATGTAATGGGTCAACGGAGGGCCGGATCCACCAAATTTTTCTATTTATAGGGAGGGGGAAAGCAAAAGTGCTTCTTGCCGCTCCACCTACAATTTGTTCACAATTTTTAAGTGCAGTAGTAATCTGAACCTGCAGGATCTGCCGCCTTGGGCATTTGTACCCTTTACCCCCTTCCCCTAGCTTAAACCATAGTCAACAGAGTGTTTATAAATAAAAAAAAGAAAATGTTTGGGGGAAGGGAGGAAATGACCTTTTGAAGACCACATACTTTATGGCTCAACTTGTCGAGATTGAGTTATAGCGTCTCAGACCATAATAAAAATATTTCTTTTATATAAGTTAATTATTCCTGGCTGAACATTTTTTTAAAAATGCTTACTTTACAGTAAACAGCCTGTAACAGTTCTTTCTCTGCATGCTATAGATATAAATGTGAAGTCGAAGCAGCAAGAGCGTAGTAGAAGCCTTGCAATGCAGGATAGTAACGGGATCTGAAGGCTAGGAGTACGGACACTTTTTTGGCAGATTAAGGCCTATATGCACTTATATTCAAGTACATAGAACAATAAGAACTCACAATGCACAGCAATGTTATATACTTTGCTCATGTCCTGACACAGTGTTTTCATACAGTTTGTTCCGTTGATCGTATTGCACATCTACACTGACTAAGGAGCGATACAGAACCTCATGCCTTCTAAATAACTTCTCTACAGAATGAGTTATCATTAAAAATTATTCCTACTGTATTGAATTACATATTGTGAAGAATACTTTACTTTTATATGCGTAGTTATGTCTTAATTTATTTAACGATAAAGTGTATGAGTAAATTCAGAACCATCTTCCAAATTTATTCAATTTCATTAATACAGTATTAATATACGTGGCATGTTTGAAGGCTTCAAAACTTCAGTATTTATGTGCCAGTCATCATAATTTGGGAATAATCTTAGCAGTGTTAAACAGTACTCACATGTGTTGTAATCAGGTTTTATTTTTGCTGGTTGGGTTGCGATGAAAAATGGAAGAAAAAAGATTTTAGGAATAATTAAAATGGTACTCTTTAGTATTTTCTTAAAGTTGTGCTACTCAGCCATAATATCCAGTTGCTGTTCCAGAATTTAATAGGTATGACTCATCACATTTTATTAATTCTACTAAGCAAAATGGTGTCGGCAAAATTATATCTGAACTTTCTAACAGCTGACATTTTTTGTTTAAATACTCGAGTAATGTTGCAATTATTTAATCCCCATACGTACGAGTGTAAGGAGTTTCAATATCAAAGAGCTGGTTGAAAAATCAAGCTTGGCTTGGAAATTTTTAAGAATTGTGCGAAGAACTGAAAAGTTTTGTTAACACTGAATAAATTTTTTTTTAAGTTATCAAACCTTGTTTTAGGAACCCAATTTCATAACATTGTTCCAGAAAACACTGCATTTACACATTTCAGTCTGTGTAATGTTTAACCGACACGTATGCAGTTATACCGCAACATTAACTGCTGCAACAAGTGGAACACAATAAGTAGGCCTACATTTTTTGAACAAATTTTAAACATCTTGAGAAACTGACTTATTATAGATACAGGCTGACTTGGTGGATGATATCCTATTGTATTATGTATTTAGAACAAACATTTTTGATTTTTGGATACAAAAGAAAATAATTTTTCCTGTTGGCGTGCTGTACAGCACATCATTTGACAGATAATTTAAAAAGTTGTAAAATAAGACCACACTCAGCTCTCTACCTTCACTAGGAGAGCTTCCAGGGAAATTCAAACATTTACTGTATTGTCATTTTTGAATAGGTGGCCTAATTGTAACTTCTGAATGGGTTGACATGTTACAATAAAATTTTATATTTGTCTTAGTCTATGTGAATACTGAATCACCACCAAATGTCATCGAAATATGAAATAGTGAGGTTCCTTTATACCATGTGTTGAGTTGACCTCGACTGACACATCATAGTTTATCTTTTGTGGTATCCATTATTGTTCACGGCGTACAGTTCTCCAGTCAATCAGTGATCTGCACAACCACGGCAGCACACTATGTATCTGCAGTTACGTTACTGTAAAAACAGTTTATTTGACGAGAGTGAACCTAACCAAAATGTTTCACTACTATCTGAACACGTTTCTTACATAAGAAAATTTACATAGGCGACCATCAATTTAAGTATTTTCTGTTTTAACGACACATGGAAATGAAGACACTGCTGTTGTCTTACGCCAACACACTACAACACTGTTAAAACATTCCATATTTCACCAATTTCTATTTGTCCTATGAAACCAGACTTATGGGACATCCTGTATAGCCTATATGTACAGTATACCTACCTAAATACTTTAGTTACAAAAACAAGCAGATATATCTAATCAAAAGTAAAGAAGATATAAACAGAAGGACTACAAATTATTCTACATGCAAGCATATGTTCACAACTGAAGTATGCTATGCTGAACTCACATGCAGAGCTGCGTATCAAGGAAACAATAGAAGGCAGTGAAAAGTGCACTGCATGCAAGAGTATGGCAATACAGCAGAGCAGAGACTATATTCACTTTGATGGGCTGGTGGATCGTGAGGTCACCCATCGCTGCTGCGCAACAAGACACCAAGTACCTGCAAGTGAACACAGAAACACTAATCAAAATAAATGTAAGGTAAATCCTACTGCAATATTCCACAACCTAAAGGACGCGGTCTACCGCAATTTTCATCACAATTTTTTTATTTTTCATTTGCACCAGATATTTTTTTTCTTATTTTAGACACAAAATGTGACTAAATTTGGCTATTATGAAAATTTTTTTATCTCTCGTAGTTTTCACGTAATGGCTTGTTAAAGTCATATTTTGCATGTTTCCATTTTAACAACTACACTAAAACCAACTGATGTACCAAACTCAAAAATATCTCAGTAGATAAAGACATTGCAGGCTACAATGTCACGCTCATAAAAATAAAGAATAAAAATTATTTAAATTTTAAAAAAATACTGAAACAAAAATAAAAATTTTAAAAATTTAATTATTTTTTTTTTTAAATACAAATAATTTTTTTTCTTTAATTTTATGAGCATGCCATTGTATCTTGCAATGTCTTCATCCACTGTAATTTTTTTTAGTTTGGTATATCAGTTGGTTTTAGTGTAGTCGTTAAAACGGAAACATGCAAAATATGACTTTAACAAGCCATTGCGCAAAAACTATGAGAGATAAAAAAATTTCATAAGAGCCAAATTTAGTCACATTTTGTATCTAAAATAAGAAAAAAAATATCTGGTACAAACAGAAAATAAAATAATGATTATGTAAATTGTGGAGACCCTGCCCTTAAGGATATCTCCCAGCTAGAACAACGTTAAATACAGTGGTTAGGTGAAAGGTACCCCCAAATACAAACAGTAAATTGTTGACAGTAAGTAGCCTACATCTGATGAGTAAATACAAGCCACAAAAATATTCTCTTCACGCTTAAAATGCTACTGACAAAAACCTTTTTACATTTTGGTTAAAAAAAGGCGTAAAAAATTAATACTTGGTCTACAAGAATTTAAGTATACTTCAGACACCAGACTACAGTTAAATCATGACATCACACATGCACGTATGCATGCATGCTTGCGTACAACCCTACTCCCCCCACACAGGCACGCACGCATGCGCGCACATGCACACACACACCCCAACACACACACACACACACCAACACACCCACACACACCCCAACACACACACACACGCACGCACACACACACACACAGATATATTAAAGGAAATAGAACACCAAAGTCTCAAAATACATTAATTTTAGAGTAATACAGATATTCATGAACATCACACATTTAAGAACTGCAATTTTCTATTTCCAAAACATACATATTTTACTTTTGTAAATAAGTGTCGTAAAATAATACAGATTAATTTACGTAAAACTAGGCTTTATTTGACTGAGAACGAAACATTCAGTTTGTTATTAAACAACCAAAGACTTGTTTATAACCTCCACATAAAGATATAAAATACCATTCACACTTATTAATAATTATGTACTTTATTCACCATCCCCTAAGTGATGTAGGCTTTAAATATGAAGAACGACGACGTTCACTTCTTTTAGCAATTTCTTGTTTCCCTGAGTTCTCGTTTTGTGCACTTGAATCTCTCAGGTTAATGTTGAGAAAAGTTTTCTCAGCAACAGGATTGTTCATAAGATCTTCATTTTCTTCAAGAGAAGATCAAATTGGAGCAAAGTCTTCAGAGTTCAAGTCAGGCATACTGTAGGGGCATGTATGATCAGAAACTTGCGAATTAGTAAAATCTTCTGTCATTCTTTCTTCACAATAAGTTCCAATAGGAGCAAGATAACCTAGAATTTAATGTAGTTTCTCTTCAATCTGACAGTCTAACACATGAGTATGCAGGGTTTCCTTCTAGCAACTGAACTTCTTCAACTATAGGTTCGTATTCAGAATTAAGAACAGGTCTTTTCATTCGGACTTTACCAGGACTTATCAACCAAGACGGAACTGTTATCCCATTCACAGATTCTCTTGGAAAACTAAACATCCTCTCATGTGGTGTAGTATTCGTGGAAGTACATAAGAGAGAACGAATAGCCTCTTGATAAACGACTTCCCAATTCTTGATACTCAACTGCTTGTTTTTAAGAGCAAGTTCAATAGTTTTTCAAACTATTCCAACATGTCTTTCGACTAGCCCGTTTCCTCTGGGATTGTAAGGAGACGTTCTACTAGTTGCAACCCATATTTTACAAAGAAAAGACTTCAGCTCTTGTGACATAAAACAAGACCCTCTGTCAGAGTGTAGAAAAGTAGGGGTTCCAAAGAGATTATACAATTCCTTGAGTTTAAAAATAACTGTACTTGCTGCCATGTCTTTGGATGGGAAGGCAAAAGGAAACCTAGAATATTCATCAACTAGAACTAATAGATAGCGATTTCTAGAAGAAGATGGTAACGGGCCTTTGAAGTCCATGTTGATTCTTTCCCAAGGTTGAGTGGCTTTTATAAGATGACCCTCATGTTTTAGAAATCTAGGTTTGATTTCAGCATAGATTCTACACGATGAATTTACTTTCCTTATTTCTTCTAAAGAAAAAATAAGGTTTTTAGAACATACCCAATGATACATCCTGGTGTCACCTGGATGTCACAGAGCTTTGTGTACTAAACGGAGTTATGACAAGTTGCTACCAATCAAAGAGCATATTCTTGATAATGCATCAGCTGCTAAATTATCTTTTCCTTGCTTGTATATGATTTCGTAGTTACATATAACTAGAAAGCTCTAATCACCAGCGTAATAATTTTTCATTTTTTACTATTCCAGGATGATTAGTTTCAAACACGAAAGCAACAGAACGATGATCAGTTATTATACGAAAATGTCTACCCATAAGGAAGTGTCTCCATTTTCTCAAGGAATCTACAATAGCGTATGCCTCCTTTTCAACAAAAGAATGATTTATTTCTGATTTCGAGACGGACTTAGAAAAGAAAGCCACAAGTCTGTTAACTTGAGTAAGTGGGGCACCAATAGCAAACTTAGTTCCTTAAAAGTATTTGCAGCACTGCTGTCAAGAGGAAAAGAACTTCTGTTCAAGATCTGTATTTTCTCACAAAATGTAGGAATGAACTGAGAAAAACAGGAAAACATTCCAAGAGCTCTACGTAGGCCTAGTGTCTGAGTGTCACATGGAATGAGAAGCTTGTATAGACCTTACAGGCAGTCAGGATCAGGCTGAATGGAGTTATGACTGATGATGGATCTTGCTCATAGAGAAAGAGCTCTTTTCTTTATTCAGAGTCAAATTATACTTTGAAACAATCTTTAAAAAATTTTTCTAAATTATCGTCATGCTCCTCTTGGTTATTGCTACACAGAGTTACATCTTCTAAATACACTTTTATTCCTTGAAGTCCCTCTTCTGAAATTATTTTGGTGATAGCCCATTGAAAAGCTGGAATACCATTTTTTATTCCAAAAGGTATTCGAGTGAATTGCCAAAGCTTTCCACAAACCTCAAAGGCAGTATACGGCCTTTCTTCTTCTAAAATTGGTATTTGGTGACAGGCACTTTCAAGATCTAAAGAACTGTAAACTTGATAAGAAGCTACATCATTTACAATGTCATCTATATGGGGCACAGGAAAAGCATCTAGCTTAGAAAATTTATTAATAGTTTCTGAATAACCCACTACCATCCTACATAGATGATTCTCAGAAGTTATTATTAAAACTTGTACTCGCCAAGGAGAAAGACTCTCTTCCATCACACCTTCTTTACATAAATGATGTATCTCATTCTCAATAAATTTGTATTCCTTGTCTGTGTATTTATGAGATTTAACAGCAATAGGTTTGCAATCTGGTGACAAGTCAAAAATAGTTCTCTAGCTGGCTCCACATTTGTCATAGCAACACTACAGATATCAAGAGGTGATTCACTGCCTCCAAAATGAACTTGAATGATGGAGTGTCTTTTCATGATATCGTGTCCAATAATTATATCAGTACAAAGCTTACAGATGACACTTACTAAAAAATCATTCATTCATAGTTCTGACTTTTAATATTGATCTTACACTGACCTTTTACTATGGAGTGAAATAGAGTAGAGGCCATCAATACCTATTCTTGAGTATTATTAATAATAGGAATTTTTAGTTTAAGAATCAACTGTTTACTTATAAAGCTTGCAGAACTATCTGTATCAGTCAAACCAGAAACCTTAATTCCATTTATACAAATAGGTACAATGCCTTTCTCAACCAAGTAGGTACTGAAGCTATGCAATTTGAACACTTAGTAGCAGACAGGTATTAACTGGTACATTTTTTTACGTAGGACTACTTAGGACATCACTAGACACATTTTTCATTAATAAACTATATGTCTAAAATCAATAGTTTGGCCGGTATGCTATGAGTAGCTCCTCTTGACATTTACCTTGACAAGTTCTATAGTACCCATTGTTCAAATTAACATTTAATATATCAATTAACATTTTATAATAACATGAAAGTGAATACAAAAGTAATATAAATCACAAAAATAAACTGTAAAATGTAATGTAAAATCTCAAAGGTACCCTAAAATAATATTGTGTTTGTACAAAATAGTACATTGTATTTGGATGATGGTTTTATTGTATTTGTATAAAATAGTGCAAAATTGTAAGTTACTACGTTGATTGCGATACTGTGCTTGTAAAAATTATGTAAAAATGTACACGACAAAGCCTATTCCCCAAACTACTAGTTCCTAAGGGGATCTACACGAGGATAAAAACAAAAAAAAAAGTGTAGATTATCAAAATGTCTTAAATTAAAAATTTCTTCAAGCCTCAATTCCTTCCTTACAACCATCCTTTTTAGCGTCTCAGTTCTAAATGCCCCTTTTTGGCAAAAATGAACTAAGTAGTAACGATTTCTTACACGTAACTGCTGTTTCTCAACTTTCACAACCTAGTTTCTGCAAATTGTCCCAAAGTACAATAGGAAAAACCACGGTCTAAGAGGTAGAGGTCTTGACATTGCGTATGCTCTCCAGCAAGAGAAGCGACCCCTTCATGTCGCCGAGCGCTAGTAGTAATTTGGTGGAAGATTTGTCTTGTTTACATCTCACGTTTTAACATTTTTGCAACTATTTACATAAAATAATGTTAATAAGGTAAGCTGATATAGTATATACATGTTCCATGTCCATAAATGCATTGGCATGTGTGAAACTGTTTGTAAAAGTAGTCTGAAGAAATATATTGTGTATTATTGTTTTGGTGAACACATTCGAACAAAAACTGTACTTCGTGCCCTACAAAATTTGAGAAACGTTGCAATGTGCATCTACATGTAAATTATTGAAAAATATTGTTATAAAAAATGTGTTCCAATACAAAATTACGTTCCCATTTTTTTCTTCGATATAATACTCGCAATTCCGGTAACAACTTCACATTTTAAGCTAAGCCAAATACAAAAACAAGACAAATCTTCCACCAAATTACTACTAGCGCTGAGCGACAAGAAGGGAGTCACATTTTATTCCTCAGTGTCAAGACCTCTACCTTCATAGACCTTGGGAAAAACCAACCTGTCAAAAGACTATTTTACAATTTTGAAACAAAAGATTTCCTTAAAACAAAGGCTTTATAAATACGAACTTTTCAACACGCGAAAAGTAGTAGAGTATAAACTACACTCGTAAAACAAAGGCGATATAAAAGTGTCTCGTAATACATACGTCTGTTCCCTATTTGCCAATATTTACCAACAATCAGCAGACGAAATAGCAAACAGGTGCAGCCTGTAGCCCAAAGATAATAAAAAAAAATAGGTGAAGCCACGATTATAGAGAAAATCAGGGGGGGGGGGGGTTGGTTATGCTGTAAACTGCGCAAGCAAATATTAAGTCAATTAGGTTGAGCCGTTGTTGTACGAAGGGTTACGAACATGGTCCTTGATGCTCATAAACATGTTTTAGCCATACGTGCCAATGTATTTTACACGAAAATGAAAGAATAAATAGGTTTAAAGGATTTTTCGAATAACAAATATGCCGTGTTTAGTCTACGTTAATCGGAGAGAACTTTGCAACATCGCCTACAATCTGTGCGTGAAAACCATTGGTATACTTAACAAAGATTAATACATTTATAACAGTTTCTGCCATACGTGTTTGCTAGAGGCTATATACCCTGCTCTCAACTTGAGTAGGAAAAAAAAATATATGTGATTGGTATTTACAGATTTCGTACACCGATTGACTGTACTCGCACAGGGTTTCCGACCGGTTTTAGAGTAATGTCTACTTTAAGTTAATCGAGTACAATTCTCTTAAAGACTTTCTATAATGCATCTTATATCTACCTTATATATATATATTTTATTTACAATTGTTTTGTATCTGTTGTACTTTGGGGGTTACCTGTTGTAACTGACGTGCTCCGTATCATGGTCATATGACCATGCTCCGTATCCTAGTTTTGAGATCAAACGAGTGTGCAGAAAAAAATAAATAAATAAGCCCCTTCACTGTCACCAACTATTCCGAAAGCGAAATGAATCTCACTCCCTCGCCGACATTGTACCCATATTAAAAAAAGTTATCTGGGCCAGATATGGCATCAGGGATAGAGAAATTTACACTAATTCATATCTTACTAATTTCAGATATAACTTTTTTTCCATCTGGGTAAGCATTGACTGCCTACACCACTCTAGTGCTCCTAGTCACCTGAATCTTCTCGCTGTTATTCCCTCTTTATAAATATTCTGCCTTAGTTAACACGCAGCCCAACTTACCCCAGCCTTTCTAGGTAGCCTACTCTTCTCGTTTCCTTCAACGAGCTGTCAATCTTTTGCATATTCTCCAACCTCCACCCCACCAATTCCATGTATGGCTACCGTGCTGCTGCATGCTGTTGAAAAAACGTGATACGGTACTGAAATTGACCAGATATGAATTAGTGCATATGCCAGATCTGGACAGTTTCAGATCTAACCAGATCTGGCCCAGATATACTTTTTTCATATGGGCATGCTGTATCATTGGTTGTTCCATTGTAATATACTCCTTTTCTTTCACTGCACTATACTAATGCCCTATCAATACCTTTCCAAGCATACCTAGAGCCCTTCTCCCTTTAAACTCCATCGGGGATGCCTTGTCTAGGGGAGACATGGGTACATTTTAACCCCCTGACAGGGCAGGGGGGGTGCATAGAGGGGCAACAGGAATGTTTACTTTTTATGTTAATATATTCGGCCTACTTGTTTGCTATTTCATTTATTCATGAAGTCATCATAGAATCATAATAAATGTTTCTTTGTTAAACTGACCATTTGAGATTTTATGACAATGCTACGGAATTCACTCCAGTTCTTCTGATAATCTAATAATTCTTTTAAAAAAACTATGGAAAGGGCTTAGAGAACCATTTCCTTAATCCTCTGAGGTTCAAACCTTCTGTCCTCGGCCCTATAGAGATGAAGTATATACGATGGAAAGGACTGCGAAGAAGGAACAACTAATTTCCTGCTGTTCGTAGGTGTTGTAATTGGGGATGTTCGGGTCTTTCCGTTATTTTTGTTTCTAGATACTTTTATTGCTTTCAGGGAAAGTGTAGAGCCAAACTTGAATTTTGGTTTTCCGGTAGTGGAGGAAACAAGGCGTTGGCCGCTGGAAATGAGAGAGTCATGGGATGTGCAAAATATTGTTGAAAATATCAGTCACTAGCTTTAGTTTGTCTGGAGTCACACTGGCTTACGGTTAAGTAGCTTTGCATGTATTGCACCGGAAATTGTAAGTATGAAGAGATTTACAACAAACACATTATTGCATGACTAAAAATCCAAAACAGCATCATTTAGAGTCTGCACCATATGGTAGTATAACTGTTAGATACCGTAAAATGGGGTGAATAGGGACGCTGGGGTGAATAGGGACAAAATTTCAAATCAAAAGTTCCAGTACACAGTTTTAAATCAGAGTTTTTCCTAAAGGTTGGCAGTTAATGATATAACAAAGAGTTATTGTACTGAAATATAATTTAATTTACAATAAAGTTCTAAGCTAGGAATCTGTTTCAAATTTTGTCCCTATTCACCCCAGCGTCCCTATTCACCCCATTTTACGGTATTCAATATCTGCAGGTCATAAATATAACAAACTTTTTAAATTTTAGTGGTAAGTTTTGTTGTCATCGAGAGATTTGAACAGCGTAAAATGACTAGATATTAAATCTAATAGTGATAAAAAGATAAGCTACCTAAATGTAACATCAACAGAATGCAAGCTCAAGGAAACCAGGAGTATTAAGAGCAAATATACCAACAACAGCACCGTGGTGATAAGTTGCTCATGCTGACTTCCTCCTGCTATTTAGATCTGGGCTCGGTTCGTGGCATCACTGCGGATAATTGCATGTGCAAAATAGTGCTGATATTATATGGTGTGTGTTATCTTGCATGACATAGTTTGTTTCATCCACAATATAGCTTAGTCGCTGGTCTACATGCCATCGTTTCCACCTCATCGCATTGGCACTAAAGACATCAGCAGTAAACAACCACCCAATGTCCACTAACACCAATCTACCCCTTAAGGGGTATCCTATTTCGATCTATGTGTCCTGGTGGAAGCATGGGAGTGGGAAAGCGATAATGACGGCGCTGGCTCATATGTTAACAACAGTATTGCCTCTACAGGCGGATACCTCGGTTAGTGTGTGATGGTTTTGTAATTTACTTTTTTTATTAGACTTTAGTCAGCCCCCGTAGCATAGTCGTTGTGAAAGGTCCTGGGTTCGTATCATAGTCTGTTAGGCGGAGCGAGAGGTCTTGAGTTCGAATCTTGGCTCGAGTATGGATGCTGTGTTATTCCTTCACCTCATGTCACCCTCATTTGTGAGAGACTCCAAAGTCGTGCTAATAATCAACACAATGTCTTGAAACTACGATACGGTTGTATTCTGAAGTGTTTCTTCTTTCTTAGATGAACAAGCTAGGAACTCATTTAGTAGCTGCAAATGAAAAGCCAGATTTTTAACACACTGCCTGCATCACGATTTTCTGGCATTGATGTGCAAAATCATTATGTTTTACAAAATTTTGGTATACAAGGAGTTATAGAAAATTGGAGTATGTTAAGTTGCTAAGAATACTTACGAATATGCAAATTTTACGTTGTTAGATTTTCACTGCCTTTTCTATACTCAAAGCTGAGACAGAAAAATATACTTTATTCCCAGCTGTCCATCATTGGTCTAACATAACAATAGCAGTGAAATTCTGACATAGTAAGAAGTATTCTGTACAGCTTAACATGCCCTATTATTTGATAAGGCCTGTATAAAAAAAGAATTACAAAAATTTGTAAAATGTAATGTTTTTCCGCACCAATTTTGTCCCTTAACAATTGCACCAGTCTACAAATACAACTGTATAACTTTAACTCACTTTAAAACACAAACGTAACTAATTTTGTAATATACTTTTATATACAGTCAGAGAATACACCAATATATCGTATGCTACACCACCCTAAAAATACAGTGTATTAGCAGCTTTTCTGGTTGCTGAAAGAAGCAAACATCAATATTTAATATCTATCAAGTCATTCGCTTGTATTGACCATTTAATTCAACATTATTTAATTTTGACATGAGCATACTGTATTTCTTGACGTTTACGAGGTGTTTAGGCTGAGTTTTGTCTAGTAAAATTTGTATTTCATAATGATCAAATAAATACAAAATTAAACATTTTTTGTCTTCAAACGTGGCAAAATTTAATAAAGTTATACGAAATTGACAGTATAAATACACAGTAAGGGTATTCCTATAGTAGTGTAAGATGTTACTGTTTGCTCACACGCTATAAATTCAAGCAATATGTGGACACACAACATGCATGCACTTTATAAGACTAGCGAACCAGCACTGCTACACAGTTGGTTAGGTGACGTCTGCGTTGTGTGGGGTCTGAACTTCAAATACTAGCTCTGGCATGGATGTTTTGATGTCCTTTCACCACTTCACCCTCATCAACTCATAAAACCTCGCTGTTAAAGAGCCGCAAAACTTTTTCATCACATAAAAGACTAGTGAATAAATTACCATAAATCACAAGAGGGGGTTTCAGCTTAAATGAAACTAGACCTACGTATTGTTGTTAATTATCTCTTAATAAGTTGCTGGGTATTGTAATTTATACTATGAAAATACAATCAAAAAATAATTTTATTGTATGACGTTAGCAGTTTGCATCCCTTTTATCGAAAACTGTTCAAGTACGAATCTCTGCTATTTTAGTGTTACGTAATTCAAAAAATATATGGAGCACCTCTAAATATTATCATTTCAACAACACTGAAAACCTCATCCCTGCAGCACGTATGTATATGTGCATGTTTTGTAGAAATTTGAAAAATAATATTAAATAATAATTTTAAAAGGAAGAATCTAAATAAATCTTTAAAATTAGAAATCAGAAAAAAAATATATATTGGCTACATTAAAATGCTTGTCAGCTGCAAAATGCCTCTACACAAAATTTAGTTTGACACAGATATATTGATCAGCAATGCTAGAAGCTAGAATAGCTAGGAAGCTGCACTCACCAATTAATTATACATGTCCAAACTGGAAAGTTTAAATGGTAGAAAGTATGAGACCAAGGGCAGGTTGCCCATAATATATTATTGAATGATCATCGATAACCTGTACTTAAACATAGGTTTCCAATATTGAAATGTGTCTATAAGTAAACATATTTCCTTTATAATGCGATATTTCCAGTAATTTTCAAGTCTCTATAACCCAGTGTATTTGTGAATTATATTAATATGTACGCTTAAATATCATTTCAAAATGTCTGTATAGTGCAAGTGTTTCGACAGTACCTGTGTCAAGAACATTGTGAAATAAATAATCCTTTCTGGTTTCCATGTTCTGGAGGGAGGAGGGTTATTTCATAATACCTATTACTTCTTTACCAGCATGTTTCGGTTCCACAACTTGTGCTTTGTTTAGGAGTGATTCTGTTGGAATTCACGTTATTTCATAAGATGGGATGACTACTCTTTTAGTTTATAGTATTTCGTGAGACTGTCAATGCGCTGTTTCTAATTTTTTGACACGTTTGCTGTCTACGCAAACTTAGTCGCAATGTTAATAAATAATAGAATCTCTTTACTCTACATCCGTTCCAAAACGAATTTTTAATAGGTACCACTAACCATGTTTTGTTCAAGAAGAAAGCAATTTAAATTTTGTAAAGCGATGGACGTTGACACTTCAATATTGTGTGTAAGTGAACACACATCTTTATAAATGACAAGAAAATGAAAGAATTCAAGACTGCACAATTGAAAGAAGCACTGTAGGCTTAAACTAGTGTGAAATTAGGTGTAACGTATTTAAGGATTTGTCCCCAACGTAAGTGCCACTGTTTGTATTTCGCCTGTCACCTGTTTATCACATTTTTAAAAATCTCAAATACAATTGATAGCCTTGTACCTCAACTTTCTGTGACACAAATTACTTAATTTTAATGTGAAATATTGATATAATCCAATGAAAAATTTTCTGTTAGGTTAACCGAAGGTTAAATTAACAGGCTCCATGTTAACTTCATCATGAAATTGCCTTCAGGTGTCGTTATGGAGGATGGTTCCAATATTGGGGGTCACTCGTACTAATTTGTCGTCATCACAAAATGACTTACGCTGACAGACATAAAAAATAAACTGAAGTTTTGAGTAAGCTCGTAGAACGGTTCTGTCAGAATGCTACATTGTTCCATGCCATAACCACAAAAAACCATAATGTTTTTATATAGAGAGTTAATTTCTCGTCAGTTTGTTACTCAAAGGCTGAGAAATATACTCAAAAGTCTTCAATACTAATTATATTGCACTGAACATTGGTAAGAGCCGGTATTTCACTGATGCTTCCGAGGTTTCCATTTTATAACTTAATAATTATGAGATGCCAAAAGCCATTACTTTATTTCCTTCATATCCAGCCCGAATCATAAAGTTTCTAACACACTGCACACTTGAAACTTGGCCGCAAGACCAGTCAATTTACATAGCTATACATACAGCTATGGTTAAGTCCACCCGAAAATATTTTATTCCTTTCTCAAATTAATTTTATTTTTATTCATTTCACAACAGGATTTTATTTTTATTTCATCATCAATATGATTTAGGTAAAATTATTTCAACCTGCAATATACCTGTTTAAAATAAAAATGTAAATGACATACATTTATTTATTCCTACAATGAGGTGCAATATCACTTAGTGGAATGTTAAATTAAGTGTACCAGCAGTGTTTTCTTTCCATTTGTTGGCAGATGGGAATGTACAGAGGTAAAAAAAATTATCAGAAGATGGCTTGTTGTGATGTAATTGAAGTCGCAGTTTTCGGCATCACATCATGGCCCCAGACACTCGTGTTGACACACGTAAATAACAAAAACTTTGCAGAGTGTAATACAAATAAGCTATGCAACTAACAAAATTGATTAATTATATGCATTTACTTGGACCAGGGGCATCATTACAACTTATTGTATTGCGACCAGGTTAATGATCAAGTGATCGTCTTAATGTGTGACTGAAAACGGCAACTTCACTTACCTACCATACATTTACATAGGCAGATGGAAAAATAATGCTATTTGAATTTAAATAGTTTTGAAATAGAATTTATTTTCTTTATACAAAGAAGAATACAAGAAACATGTACAAGTTAATGCTTTTAGGGCTGTATCTATAAACTGCTTTCGAATGACAACCAACTGCTCACCAATGCTTTCTCTACGGGGATAGCAGTTGGTTGTCATTCGAAAGCCGTTTATAGATACGGCCCTTAGTCTTTTGGGCATAAATTGACTGGGGATCTTTATAAACTAAAGTAAATTTACACAGAAGTACTGTAGCGAACAGATGGCAGATCATATATCCAGTACTGCACAGGTTATAGAAAATTACAATATACATACAATTAATAGCAGAGGACTGTGCGTTAAGGAATATTGTAATAAATCCAAACTTTACTAGTAGTGAAGATGTAAGTTTTCGCTCGTAAATTTAACTAAGTACAATATTTCTAGTACACAAGTTGTTTACTCCACTACTCCAGCATAGTAGAACGTAGTAGTGGGTCAATTAATAAGTGTAGCTATGACATATAAAAGAACACACAGACAATTCAAAAACTTAATACCGATACAGCAGAAAATACAAACATAAATTATAATGAAATTATTATTTTAATAACATTAGATAATTTCCAGTTATTCACAGTTACTTAACTCTGCAAACCTTACATTTCACATTCTTCTGGTAATTCAAGTTTGTAGCAATTTTTTGTTGGTGATTGCAGACGCGAATTTAGAACTCGCTGAAGGTGAAAAAAAGGGGCTAGGGAGGAAACACATTCCATTTTTTTTTTTTTAGAAAAGTCCCACAACACCATGGCCACCTTTATAATTTTTAAATGTTAATCAGTAAAAAATAAAAAGTCTGTGCAGATTCAATAAATATTCGACCTACACTCTTTACCATTGGTAAAATATTTCCCAAAATTTTGAGCACTTCTTTTATCATTTACCAGTTGGAATTTGGGTTGAGGTTGGCTGGAAGAGGAGGAACGCACTTGCTCCCTTTGCCCACTTCTCATTAAGTCCCTGTATATTATTTGTGTGAGAGAGAGAGGGAGTGAGCACGTGAATGTATGAGTGACGGGATACCAGAGAACAGGTATAAAGTTCAACCATATACCACATTGAGTAAAAAGTATGTAGTGTGTCATTATCTTAATTATTTGTCTTTCATTATTGGGTACATTTTGCTTTTGAAGTTGTTATAATCAAACATTAATGCACAAAACAAATTACCTAGATGTAAGACTCTGAGGCGAATCATTTGAGGAAAAAAGTTAGCAAGGATGCTCTTACCCATTCCGTTTGGTTCACAGTGTAGGGAATAATACCTTGCAGCATTTGAATCTATACTCCAGGACCTTCCTATAAAAAAAAAACTTAGAGAAACCACACTCGCAATACAATCCAAGCAGAGATATGCTGCACTTACATCACAACCTCACTTAATTTATGATTAAGTTTGTTTCTGCTGAACATTATGTTGTTAACTGAAACTCTATGGTCTTGGCCATCTATCTTCACAAGCAGCCATCAATAATGTCAAAACTAGAGCTAATGAACTCCTTGTCTGGATTTTTTACTTCACCAGCAATGGCGCGCTTGGCAAATGGTGAGCACGAGTTTATAAAAAGGTCAGATTACATTTGCTAGGTATCTTTCATCCACTGTTGTCGCTGAACCCAGCAGAATCACAGAGGTGCTTCAGGACGACATGAAGATCTGTTATACTAGTAAATATCAGTTAAAGCGAGCTCCCTCAGAGTCGTCTCCCCCAGCTTCAAGTATGGTTTGTTGAAACACAAGTAAATACAGTAATATTTTAATTTTAATGAAATATGTGGGCTTCCACTGTGTGTAGTAAAGTCCAACTGCTACTGCTACAGACCTAAATTGCAAAGTACAAAACAAAGATGGACACATTACAACTAAGTATGACTGATGGGAAGAGCCCTACCAGGAATGCGGCCAGGTAGAGGCGGGGTGATGTCACGAGGGTCAGGGAGCAAGGGAGTATGTGTTATTGCGCAAAGCAAAAACATTTACTGGACTCAACAAATACAATGTTGTTCCCAACCGCGAACTATAGATTAATGGAAGCTAGAAAGGTATTTACTATGCATGTTTACTTGACGAATAATTGTTAATCACTTCTACAAAGGGATATTTCACATGCTTCAAATTATAACTATAAAGATAAAAGTAATCATTTATTAACTCACCATGTACTATGCTCTAGTTTCACAGACAGAAGTACACAGAATTTCTGCATAGAGGGCTATAGGTTTGAATCTCGGATATGCAGATAAAATAAACTTCGGTAATTTAAAATTCGTTCATGGATACCCAGACTGTATACATAATTTGTTTATGTTCATAAATAAACAACTAAAACTTATAACTTCACACTTACATTGATAAATATACAACTAAAACTTATCACTTCACATTTACATTCATAAATAAACAACTACAACATATCACTTCACACTTCTCACAATTTTCTAAAGGCAGTGCCAGTTCCGACTCTGATTCAGTATTATCACTCGACACTGCACCATGTGATGTCTAGTCACTTTCAGTGTCAGAGATGCTGTTGTCACTACCCAAGTTAACAATAATACTGTCCATTACGTCCAGAACTATTCCATCTTTCTTCCAATATTCTTCCTTGACGTGCTGCGCATGTTAACAAAATCACACCCAGTCTTCTTTGGTCACTGACGAAACTGAAGCTTAAGATGTTTAAGTTTCATAAGTGATAAGTCGGCAGTGACATTCTTCTCTCTAACTAGTCTCATGATTTCCCCCATGCTAGTTAAAATGCATTTAGATCACGCATATAAGGACGCAGGTTGATTACTGTGTGACCAAAATGACTGAGTTTACAGTCTATTCTGTATGACATTTCTTTGGGCTCCTACAGTTCTACAAGCTTGTACAAATCGACTTTGCATATGCTACCATTGTATTCAACCCCGTTCTTAAGCCACACCATAACGTCTTTTTTTTTAATGCATACTAGGACGGAATTTTATTAATCTCCATAGTATGATAAGAAGCATTGTCCATCACAGCAGCATTTGGTGGAAGATTAGGCAGTAATATTTTCACTTTTAAAAATTTACATTATTCATTGGGCCATGGTTATCTCCCTCGAGAGTTTTAGCTTTGAAAATAAGCAATGCATTAGAAATAAATCAATTCTATGTACTTACGTGAAACAAAATAAGCCTCCTACTTGCACTAGCAATTAATTGAACTCAGAATTCATTTTAATGCTGCCAACACTTGGAAAAAGTAAAGTGCTGTCAAACCAACTTTTACCTAGATAAACAATATCTCTGCCAACTTCGCGGTAGTGATGTATCTTGCATAGGTAGTCATTATGCCACGTAATTACGTCCGCTCTTTCAACAACTATTTTTCTCTTGGACCTGCACTTTCTGCATTTAAATTCCATACTTCTATAAAACGATGCAGCAATCTTGCTCACCAGGGAAAATCTACTTTATTCTTGATTGCAGGTAACAATTTCAGGACTGTTGGAACTTTCTTCTCACGAACGTAAAAGTCATGTATTGTATTTTTAATTACACATCTATGGAAATCATCCACAATCATGGCAGTGTGTTTTTGCCAAGCACTGTGGTTTTTTACCAGGTGTTGATAATAAACTGTTTTAATCTGTTGCATTTTGTATTTGGTTTTAGCTTCTTATTCATTTCACTGTTGCTTCACATACACGTACGTAAACAGCAGCACGTGTTGCTTGACTCAAAGGAAATTCTAACTACCTTCTTTAGCTTCATTGTTACACTTCTCAATAACCGTACTTATGATGTTGCATTCTTCATTGCGTACCATTTTTTATTTTTTTCAGTTTCGCTAGAAGACATTGCTGAAATACAGATTACTTTTTACTGTTGCCAATTGATGAACGTTACACATAAAGGCACTAGTATTTTTAGTTATAATTAGAACACAATTTATGTGTACGTGAGCATACAAACATTCACATTTGAGTGTAATATGAACGCAATGCACGTTTCGCATGAATCGAGACTTGTAAAGGAGAAGACGGATGTTTGCATGCACGACTTCACACTGCTCAGGCGACAAGCACACAACTGCAGCTATCCCCTTGTTTTCAAGGAACTCGACCGCCACCACCCCTACCACTCTTTACCCATGTCTAGGGCTCTTCCCAACAGTCATGGGCAGTACATATGTTAGTGTCACTTGTGAAAATGTAAAAAATGTAACATTCGTAATGCACTCTATTTAAGCTTATGAAAATTCACTCATTGGAATAGGGTAGGTTATCTCAGTCACATGACCAGGTTTTGTTGATTATCAGGATTTGATGAATGCCTGTAATGCTGTTCAAGGTTTTAGATGGTTGTAATCTAAAAAAAGCCCTACGGTACATATTTTCTACATGATAAATATTTTGTTAAATGCTACGTCTGCGGTGCAGTCGTTACACATTATTTATTTATATTTAAATATAACACTAGTTTTAGTAGTTGATAGAGAGGCCATCAGTTGATATTTTGAACACCAGAAAATTTCACACAGGTGAAATTTCAAACACTTTAAACTAAAACATTTTGGTTGATCAACCTCCCCTCGTGAATTTTCATGAGGATAGTATGCTAGTAATTGTTTACATTAAAAAATACCTATTTTCGTACTACATAAGTTCATGTACAATAACAACTGTTGAAGGATCTGATCTGTGTGCAGCTTATTCATTCCTGCACATTATTAACTACTAATAACGTACAAATTTATCATATCTGAAAAGATCTGCAAGTAGAGGCACAAATATTTCACTTTGCAGCTCCATTATTATCTATTTACATAGCTCTACACTTATTCACAGTCACTAAACTTACAACATTGAAAGAAACGTCATTCTTACCACTACTTGTACAATATTCCAGTTAACACATAAGTTACTGCCGACGACATGGACGTAACTTTCAGAGTATGTGTGAACTTGCAAATTGGCTTTGTACTATATTGGTTCACAGTAAGGAAGTCGTCTAGCTGGAAATTTTACTATGTACAAAGGTTGGAAGCAAGGAAGCAATAAGGGTGACATGGTACTTGCAACAAGTGCCAAACATTAACACATGTGCAAAAGTGCATCCAGGCTTTCTGACCTGGTATTTCTGGGAGATTGTTAGTGTTTGATGACCCTATCCTTTATTGGATGCTTCTCTGTACCAATGCCCCTAATGTAATTATGTTTGTATACAGTTACACGTATTTTGAAATGCAGCAGTCTGGAAAAACCACTTTTGACACTAGTGAAGAATTTCAAAATACAGCGAAATCTCGTTACAAAGTACACGAAGATAAATTGAAATTTTACACTTAATACTGAAAATACTTTGTACTGAACAGTTATTCAATGTGAAACTTTCTGTAGAGCCTCCAGTAAATGTACTTTATAATGTAAAGTACTTTAAACTGAAGTACTTTATACTGAGATTTCACTGCACCAGTATTTATAGCATGTGTGCCATTTTCTGTTGAAAGGTATTATTTTTTTTTGCATGCAACCATACAGAACTGGTAAAATATTTAATATACAAAAAATTAAATTTTAAACACATTGCAGTGTCACTGAGCACCAGGTAGACGACTGCCTCAAATCGTGCACCTGGGAGTATTTTGTCAGTGAAGGTACGAAAAACTTCATTATGGCCCTTTTATTTTCACATGATTCACATCAGAATTTAGTACATCTAACATCAGATAAACTAAATTCTGTTATAAGAATTGCAAATACATATACAGTACGTAGCAAAATAAAATTTCTTATAAGTTACATTGAAAAAATGTTTTGTAAGATTTTCCACATTTCCTGATACTGCTAAACCCTTTAAATTGTAAATTTTCTTCATATATATATATGTATATATATATATATATATATGTATATATATGTATGTATATATATATATATATAAACAACTTTATATATATATAAACAACTTTATATATATATATAAACAACTTTATATATATAAACAACTTTATCTGTAATTTTTTTATTGCATATAATTAGTTTATACTTTACTTTGTAAATTTAAATTTAAGAACACAATAATACATTCCATGCTTTGAAATTCAAAAAATTCAAACCAGTATTGATCAATGTCTAATACAGTTAAACCTCTCTATAACAACCCCCAAGTTTCCTGAGAATAGGGTCGTTATGGAGGGGTTTTATTGTACTGTGCAATTACGACACTCCTCCTGTACATGACTCCAGATTGCTAGCCTAAATATAGGGTTTAGGTGTATTTTAACGTAGGTCCTTCAAAATACAAAATTGTGTCACCGAGATATTATTGGGTGTTAAAAATTCCAAGAATAAAATAACATTATTGTTGTGCAGAGTCCCAGAACTGTCAGAGACCGGTAAGTAACAATCAAGTTTACTGTACACATTTGAATGCTTGTGGATGTGTCTGGACGTGTCTCATATAACTATGTAGGTAATAACTTATAAGTTATGAGATTTTTGCCCACTTAATTCAACATGAAAACCGTCAGTTGTCAATGGTAAATTGAGCACTTGTCGAGAATAATAATAAATAAATATGTTTTATTGCAGTCTCAGTTGTAAACTTTTTAAATACTATTACTTACACTGCTATGTTTAAAGTAACAAGTGGCAGAAAATAAAAATTGCCTGAAAAGAAGAAAAAAAATAACCACAGCTTCAAAAATCTGCATGTTACTTTGAACATCCCATGACAAATATATAATTTTTGAAAAGAGTAACAGTAAACATGAGGTGCGTAGGCTCCACTTGTAAAAGTGCATGACTGAGGGAGTAAGGCTGAATAATGTGAACATTAGTGTGGAACTGATATCAATATTAATATTGGCAAATATTATTCATGTACTGCAACTGTCACACCAGGTCTTTCTTTCTTTTTTATAAACTGTACAAGGCATCAATATTGCCAAAGTTTTAACTGTATTTATTTTTATACTTGTGATGAAATAATTATAAACACAAACCATTCCTTCACACTGCTGTTTAAAACAAAATACTAAAATACTTACGATTTTGTTTTGCTACATTTTCAAGGGATAAAATGTACATTATGCCAACATGATCAGCTATTCAAATAAAACATAATGGTGTAATCACTAAAAAAAGTTTGTTACACTATTATATTTGTGTACTATTTAAAACAGTAAATTTTATTCAATTGACATATTTTTTAACCAACCAGCGTAACATCTTGTCCAACCTATAAATTAAGAAGCTAACTCATTTAGTGGTGTTACAGCAATGGTTGTTATTTATGCTCAGCGTCATTGCAAGTGAAACTAAAGAGCACAATCAACAGTCCCAAAAACGGAAATAAAAACAGTATCCCAGAGAAATGATAAAGTTATCTCAACTTAACTTTTTTGTTATTGAAAATGATAAAATCAGCAATATGTAATCTCAATAACAATAATAATAATTTATTGTATCTGAAAAAAAAAAAAAAAAAAAAAAAATATGGAGAGATGCAAAATACATTCTCAATCCAACATTTCTTCAGAAATTAAATTTCAACTGCAAAATTTTCCTTAAACTTGAACAAACATTGTGTAGAAATTTTGTCTCAGAAAAGGGGCAGTACCCCATTTCTTTTGGGAGGTTTGTTTATGACATTTAAGGCCTTAAAGATTTAAAATAAAATAGGTAAAGTCGATTTATATATTTCTGTCACTTTTTATAACAAAGCTTAACACTTTGTAAACAACAAGGTCATTTAAGACTAAACCAACATCTAAGAAAGTAAGATAAAGGTTAGAAAGGGATCATGACCTGCCAGCAGGTCTTTGAAACTACAGAATTTTTGGGTTTTCTGTCATTGAGAAGCATCACATGCCATATAAAGTCTACCTCCCAGGAGCATGATGGTAGTTTTTTACGTCAATTGGATTGCGTCTTTACGAGTCGCCTTCGTACGTTCACTATCTCATAAAAGTCATTACATGACTGACCTTTAACCTCTAGAAGTTTGTCGTAATGATCCTGTGCATGGCTGTCTTTAGTAGAAGGCCGGAATCTTAAGGGTGCCGCCTACCACTCATTTCAAACGCATCACAGTGTATTAGTAAACATATTTTTTTTATGAAACTATTCCATGTGTGCCAATTGTGTCAACGTATGAAAAGAAAACACACTTCAGAAAATGTCAGAATCTAATTGTTAAGACACCGAGCTCATTAATAACACTTATAAGCCCTCCAACATGGATAAACAGTTTCAGCCATGATTGCCAACCCTCACCCTGGAGAACCAGAAATGAATGAGGGACAACATTAAACAAGACCCTATCTACAGATGGAGCAGCGACTGAATGCAAGGGCAGGGGAACCCGCTGGCCAATGGCAACATCCGCCATATTTTTCATATGTGAAAAATACTAAATCAACCCTGCCGAGGGTCGAACTCGGATTGCCTTGGTGGAAGGCGAGTGATCTGACCACTCTGCCACTGTGACAGCCATAGGAAGAAAACCCATGGTCAACCAAAATCAAGATGGCTGGATTAGTAACTCAATCAAGGTCATTTCGAATGTCAGTGCAGTGTGTTACCACTGTGTCTTTTCATGTAATTTTTAATGAGAATTTGAATGTTAAACACAGGAATAACCAGAATGAATTACACTCTGTATCACAATAGTCTTGCTGCATAATCAAATTTTCTGGTGCCACTCTAGCCAACTATTACGTTGAACAGGAAATTAAAATCAAACAAAATTTCCCTGGGATTCTCCTTTTTTCCCTCCAAACAACTCTCAAGTGTTTGGGAACACACTGCACTCCAAAAACAGGTGCTGCAGTTTTCACAAAACAGCTGCACTGGACATTTATTAAAATTTTTACTGTGCTGGTTCATTACAAAAAATTATGCTCATTTCTGCTGTGATCAGCACTGTACATACTCAATGCACAACATTACCAACTGCAGCTCAGAGTACTGTGCTACTGATGTCCATATTAAGCCTAAGTTGCAACTTATAATACAAACGAAAACACCAGAGCAGTAACAGTAAAAATCTACTTTGTACTTCCTTAAATAAGTTATTTACATTAGTTACTATGACTATAAGGTCCTTTCACTCTATCAAATTTTATATTAATTTATCATAAAAATTATTGAATTCAATTATTGAATGCTGTAAGATGTCATATTGACATTATAGCCACCATCATTTTGTCTTTCAATTTATTGAATGTCTGAAATTTCATCAAAAATTTTTATTTTGAACATGTGTGATATTTTCTTGAATCAAAAATTTAAAATCTTCCAGAAGTTGTTTTATGACACACATTACTGCAAATAACATAATAATTGGACTGTAAGTAAATTATGCAAAATTAACATAAATGGGAACTCAACTAAAAATAAAATGCACAAACATAATAAAATAATATGTTTTGGTTTAACCACTTATTTTCATATTGAGTTGGACGAGTACAGTACATAAATTTAAAATAAGCAACACTTATTATTATTTGTTACTTTTGGGTTAAAAACTATGTAATAATTTTTTGACTGGTTACTTCAATGTTTATTGAAGAACAACTTATTGAATCACTATAAAGTGAAGTTGTATGTAATAAATCAAATTCAAAAAATTAAATTAATATTTGATAGTGTGAAATAACCTTTAAGGCGCAGTTAGATAGCAGTAATTCAATGTAATACACTGAAACATCGCTGATCCTAAATCTGACACGTACAGATATTTCTGAAGTCACATTGGAAATTTACAAGGTATCTACAGTCACTGGAAATAGCTAAATAGATTTAAAAATATTATCATAACAAATTCATGTTACTACCGTATGAAGTAACATAATTACCATGAAAATTTAGAATGCATGTCATCATACATATTGTGATAACCTTTGTCTATAAATTAATTTTCGTACATCTTCTGCTGGCTTTCTCTTTTTAGAATAAATAACTTCAAATTGATTCTCACAAAGTCTTTTTATAGCACACGTGATTTCTGAGAGAACAAACTTATTCTGTCACTTGTTATGCCCTCCGATTTTTCTAGGCAGGCACTCAGTCACATTTGTTCATATATACACCTGAAACAAACAAGAAACCACATAGTTTTATTATTTCATGCACCTTATGCCTCTGCAAGCAGTGCACTGTTATTACTTGAAAAGATCAATGTTATTAGTGTCAGCTGCCACAGTCACATCAGTACAAGCTGCAATGTCACAGTATTAACGCTCGTATGCAAAAAAAAAATATCAGAAAAGGAGGTTATATTAAGTCATGAGTGAAAAATTTCAGCTTGAAACAGTCAAACAGAAACCAGAGTAGAGGAATTTGTCAGACATTCCAAAATTCTGCTATAATGTAGAACAATTTTTTCATCCTGGTATAAACAGGGACTAAAATTCTTACTCAAAGAGAGTGGAAACTTAAACTACGGTCAAATTATATGGTGAAAACAAAATTTTCACAAAACCTTGTATACCATAATTTTGTTTGCTCAGCTTTAAAATCTTGTAATGCTGACTGCAAGGATTTTATTATTCTCTGGACTGTTCAGTTTTAATTAATTTTCAAAAGTTGTTAGAAAAATATTACTGTTCAAAATGTCAGTAATCACAAAAAATTTAACAATTTTCTTCTTTCATTTAATGCTTGAAAAAATGTTAAATAAACTTTGTTGCAAAACTGAAAAAGGCATTAAATGTTCGCAAATAATCAGCCACACATGATCACTTACAATTTATCATTTAAATTACTTCTCACAATAATCAAAACAAATATAAATTATTGACAAGCGTGTATGATAGCAAAATACATAGTAAATAAAATAATATTTAAAAATTGTATAGGCTATACACACACACACCCTTTTTTTGCACATAGTCATTTATGAATGCTCGTAAGTCCTGTGTTTTGCGCCAAAGATACACAGCATACAGCATAGGCAATAGTGCGTTCATGTGTATTTTCTTGTGTTCCTTGAATTCTAGGTAGTGCACATTCAACATTAACTAAATGTTTCAAACTCACAATACTGTAATTAATCATATGTTTCTGGAACTCTATCGCTGTAGCTTCATTTGTGATTTGAAAGAAAACGATGCATCCTAGACTGTTGCAACAAGAGAACTTTTTTGTTAGACAGGTAACGTTACTCAATTAACCATCTTCAGATGTTCGAAAATCCTGACGGTAAAAAAGTTGTAAGCAATTAGAGGATAGCCACCCCTGCCATTTTCATAAGGGTGGAAGGTATCAAACAAATTTTGCTGTTGGTTTGCAGATCCCAATAGCATTGAGCAATGCTGAAAATATTGTATTTTTATGTCAATTAGTTTCCGATATTTTGAGAAAATACTGTTTTAAAATTAGTTTTACAGAGGCCCACCACTCTCTTAACATTGCATTTAGGTGAAAAGCGCAAAACATGTTTTTGTCATAGTTTTTCATAAGGAACACGCATGTGGAGTTTGTCCCCCTATTTAAGAAACCTTCTGTATACATATAAACTATCCTGGCATTCAGTTTTTATACAGGACTATAATTTCCCTACAACCTTGATTTTAAATAAAACATGTATGTAATTGTAAAACAAAAAGTTTGTAATGCTCAACTAATTACTCAGCACATGTGAGATGGATAGCACTGCCGAAACATCATTACATCTTAAAGGTTGGCAATGCATCCAAACTTATCTTAGTGATTGGATTACATTAATTTTGAGGGTAAATTTTGCAAAAGTACAACAAATATCTGAATATCTCGCACAGTCTGCATGTAATTTTTAAACAACAACAACAAAAACATTTATAATGAAGATGAGACTCACAGTGTTGCTTCAGTCCTCCTGTCACCTCCCTGTCAGCAGACCAATAAGCGCTGCCTTCTCTTTATCCTTCTTGCGCACACTCTCTAGGTTTCTCGATTTCCAACAACTCTTGCGAAGCTTGATGGGCCGACTGCCTACGTACCTCCCTGCACAAAACACAAACACAAAGTGTATGTAAAATCAGTGAGCCTGCTAAGTAATAACACATGACGAATTACTTCGTGTGTACTCTACTTGCTACCTGTCATAGCTCATAACTATGACTGCACAGTGACATTGTACTGGATAGTTGTAGTAATAGGCTTACAGCGAGAAATATGATACATACTGCTGAAAATGTTAACATAACAGTATTATACTTTATAATATATTTATGCCACTGAAAAATGAACACAAATTCCTCTCTATCCATTTCTATGATGTGCCCATAAAATATTCTGCCACATATCTGTGCTATGAGTTTGTCTGTATTGTCCTTCAAAACAATGCATAGTTGCTGTAAATAGTACTCCCAGAAATTTTATTTTACAAAAATGTATTGTGTTGAACAACGAAATCTTTCATGGATAGCCACAACGGAATACAGCCACCTGCAGAGTTTTTTATATAAGGCATCCTATGTGTTGTCCGACACGAACAGCTACAACTCTGGCTTGGCTGACAGCAGAACAAATTTTTCTTGACAAATCTCCAGCATTTTTTCTGTGCTATATAACAACGCCACGAGTATAAAAATACAGGGTTGGGTGAATCTGCTTTTTCGTAATGGCCAAGGACAGTTAAGCACAATCTACGTAAATAAATACAGTTGAGATTTCACTTCATCTTTAAATTTTTACGACCAACTAGTAAGCAAAGTTTTCTCATCAAGTGTTATTCATGTAATTTACTATCATAACATTTCTGCGCGAGAGGTTTAAGGACGTTCAACGTGAGTATTTTTAAAATTTGCTTATTAGAGAGACCTAGATATTATCATATAAAATGATACAAATTACAGTTTTCCATTTTTGTAGATTTTGTGGATTCGAGCCCTTATTTTTCTAAAAACAGGTTTTAATTTTTTACTCGAAAGTAAAGCATACTATTGCATAGTGCTGGGTAAATAAACGTCCGCTGATAAAATATCTACTCGGCAAAAAAATCTCATCAAATTTGGATGAGTAGTTCTGATTTCATTGACGATTGAGTATTCCAGTCGTCCGCTTGACATCTTATATTTCCATACCCCTTAAGAGCCCCGCCTCGTGACACATGTGTTTGTGTGAGTGAGGTATGGTGCTAAGGGAGACGTCGTATGGGTCATACAACGGTGCGTCGCCTCTACGCTTAAGGCGTGCAGTCTTCGCGAAAAAACAAATTTCCTATGGGACTTTAAGTGGTGACCCTATTGTTTTATTTACGAAATCACTTTACTAAAGTCCAATGCACTACCCTTAAGTGGTTTCACATGTATTCGGCTAGTATATTTTCCGCTATAGCAGCCTGAAAACC
>PNEQ01120850.1:0-13556 GCA_003012365.1 Medauroidea extradentata
CCAGCTCCTCAGTGATTTGCCAGCAGACCATTGTGAGAATCCAAGGGTACTGGACTTTTCATCGGGACCAGTTGTGAATATCCTTGGTCTGTACTGGAACCCATCAAAAGACTCGTTCTCATATCGTATAAATATTCAGTCGGGTAGTCCCACCAAGCGCTTTGTACTGTCACAAATTGCACGCATATATGATCCAATGTGTTGGCTCACTCCAGTGACTGTTTGGGCCAAAGTTCTGATGCAGTGGTTGTGGACACAAGGGCTTGGTTGGGATGATCCTTTACCTCAAGCCACTCAAACTAGGTGGAATCGCTTCATGGATGGCCTTACTGATCTGGAAACACTTAGTGTCCCACGCTTCATTTGTGTCATTGCTGTCGGAGTGGAACTACACGGCTTTTCCGATGCATCTGAGAGGGCCTTTGCTGCTGTGGTGTATTTGAGGAGTATGAATGACGAAGGGAAGGCGTGTGTGCAATTGGTCATGGCCAAGGCACGAGTAGCACCCTTGAAACAAGTACCTCTTCCTAGGCTAGAATTGTGTGGGGCTCATCTACTGGCTAAATTGCTCTTCTATTGTCACAAATTCCTTAGCCAGCATTTGCATATTACTACAACTTATGCTTGGACTGATTCTAGTGTTACTCTGGCCTGGATAAAAACTCCCCCCTATTTGTTGAAAACCTTTGTGGCCAATAGAATCTCCCAGATTCAAGAATGGGTTCCCCCTCAGTTGTGGAAGCATGTGGCTTCTCAAGACAATCCGTCAGACTGTGCGTCTCGTGGCATTCTCCCTCCAGATCTTCTGTCTCATCCACTCTGGTGGCACGGTCCCAGTTGGCTAAGTAAACCCCAGGAACAATGGCCAAGTCCACGGTAGCTGATAGTAGTGACAATTTCCCAGAGCAAAAGTCTTCTCAACTGACTCTGGTTAACACTCGTGAAGTTCCTGTTGAACTCCCTGTCTTTCAACGAGTTGCTACCTGGTCTAAGTTGGTTCGGGTCATCGCCTACGTAAGGCGCTTCGTCCAGCAGACTCAGAAAAAAACCATGTAACACGGGTTCCTTAAGTTTCAAGGAATTGAAGGAAGCTGTTCTTATCATTTGCAAGTTAATTCAACGTACTTACCTGCATGAAGAACTGGAACATCTCAAGGGAGGAAAACTTTGCTCTACCCGAATTCAACGCTTGGCTCCTTTTCTGGACTCCCATGGAGTGCTCAGGGTGGGCGGTCGATTATCAAACACCACCCTGAAATTTGCAGTCAAACACCCCATTCTGCTTCCCAAAGATCATGTAGCAGTCCCTGTCTTGATAGATTATTATCACCTTAAATACTTACATGCCGCACCACAGTTACTGCAGTCTCTGTTGGCCCAGAAGTTCTGGATATTGTCAGCCCGATCTCTCGTTAGGTCCAGAGTTTTCAAATGTATAAGGTGTTTCCGATGTCGACTTGTGAACACCCCTCCCCTCATGGGTGAATTGCCTGCTGGGAGAGTTATGTCTGCTGGAGCCTTTGAAAGAACTGGGGTTGATTGTGCTGGGCCCCTCACCATCAGACTCAACAAGTTACGTCGTTGCACGACTCAAAAGGCCTATCTGTCAATCTTCATTTGCTTCGTCACCAAAGCCATTCACATCGAAGTTGTAACCGATCTCACTGCTGACAGTTTTGTTGCTGCGTTAACACGATTTGTGTCAAGAAGAGGACTGTGTACTAACCTACACTCTGAGTGTGGGACAAACTTTGTAGGTGCTGCCCGACAGCTTCGGAAGTCTTTTGCTGAACTTTTTCAAATCTCCGCTTCTCGAAAACTTCTCTATAGCTCATTCTATTAATTTTCATTTTCTTCCCCCTGCAAGTCTTCATCAAGGTGGTCTGTGGGAGGCCGCAGTGAAGGCAGCAAAATATCACCTTCGACGTGTCATTGGAGAACAGATTCTTACCTTGGAGGAGCTAATCACATTATGCACAAAGGTGGAGGCTGTCCTAAACTCTAGGCCGTTAACACCTATGTCATCGAATCCAACAGACTTGATTGCTCTCACACCTGGTCACTTTCTTATTAGCCGCCCCCTTGTAGCTGTTCCAGAGTCAGGTGATGATGACAGTGAGTCCCCTATCTGTCTCTCTAGAAGATGGAAGCTCGTGAGTGCACTCTCAAACCAACTGTGGAGACGTTGGTATAGGGAGTATTTACACCACCTACAACCTCGTGGAAAGTGGCACACCAACCAAGCAGACTTCTCCGTCGATGAATTGGTGCTCGTTGGGGAGGAGCGGGTGCAACCATTGGGCTGGTGCTTGGCGAGAGTGGTGAAGGTTTACCTTGGAGAAGATGGAGTGGTCAGAGTGGCTCAAGTACGCACGTCAAGAGGACTACTGTGCCGACCGGTCCATAAATAGTACCGTCTGCCCTCCCAGTAGTGTATCCAGTAATGAGTGTAAATAGTTACTGTTTCAAGATACTCTTTCACCGTGTTTTTTTCTCTCTCTCTCTTTTTTTGTGTAATTTCCTAAGACCAAATTGAGCTGGTCTCGGTGGGCGGTATGTTTGGTAACCCTACTCATAGTTACCAAGCATGGTGGAACTATATTGTGCGTCTGTATCCTTCCGCCGGAAGGAGTTCCTCCTGCCCCTCTGCTACTGAGAAGCAGTACTACTCAAGATGGCGACGCGGTAAGTGGTGTATAAGGAGCGTATATAGCTCCTTGCTTGTTCGATAGTTCTAGTGGATCTGTTCGGAATTCTCGTTACAGGGCTTGTTCCCGAGTATTTTTCAGACTGGTGACAATAACGCAAATATTTTTTAACCAACAGCTTTGAAAAAATTTGAGTAAATGTGTAGTCACACAATGCACAATACTGTGAATGAAATTTTAAAAATAGTGTGCCATTCGTCAGCAAAAAAAAAATATTTTGCTTCATTTTTGCTAATTTTCACGACAAAAAACGCGGTACTTTGGGTAATGAAATCTAAAAAAAAAAAAAAAAAAAAAAAAAAAAAAAAAAAAAAAACCGTTCAGTATGTTTCTACAAAACAATTCAGCTACAAATTATAACATATAAGTGTCAAAACTGTGCAGCGAAATTTTGAGATGAGTATTAGGTAGCAATTAAAAAAAAAAATATTTTCGAAATCACTGCAAAACTCGGTAACAAGGTCTTAAGCTTCATTTAAAGAAACCCTATACTGAAACGTGCCAGAGATGCGACACCTTTCGGAACCTTTTTGACTTTCAAAAAATGGTACGACACTAAAGGATTATGAATTAAAAAAGAGCTATACCTGAGAACTGTAGAGGAATCGAGAGAGAGTTTAAAAGAAGGCAGATATTTGGCTGATGGAACATATTTTGTAATGAATAACTTTTGATCTTGAAAAGGCCTTACCATTACCGAAATTGACCAATTCTGTAGCATACTACAAAATAAACACGCAAGTGTATAAATTTGACTGTCGTTCATTCAATGCCCAGAACATGTTTCAGAGAACAAAGCCGAAATCTTAAATTAGCTCTAAGCCTTCTGAAGTATGTGAACAGTCTAAGCAATAAGAACAAAATTATATGTAATAAAAATTTTCTTGAATCGGGACGTTCCTTATCCCACAAATTATTCGGATTTATAGTTAATCAAAAATAAAGAACACCAGCAAAAATAAATTTATTCGTTCGATTATTTGATGGCTGTAGTAACATCCAAAAGAATGCCATTGAGGTGACTGTGATGTAACGTATGGATTTCTTATCAACACAGTTACTTGCGTGTTATTTAACAAAACGGAAAAGAACCACTAACGAAAAGAACCTCAATTGGCTCAAAATGAAATGGTTGTTGTTTGAAAGAGGGGCATTCTTTACCATTAAAATTTAAGAAATGCATAACCCTGACACACTTTCGAGAAGTCCGCGGGAATTCCTCGAATGATATTCATGGGGCATCCCTGAAGGATGTCTGTGGGATATTCTTGCAGGATATGTTGTGGTGTTCATGGAAAATGACCACAAAAACTTTCATTACGAAAATTATATTTCTGCTTATATTTTCGTACTATACATCCTATTGCTAACGCTTTCATTGATATTTAATTTTTCAGTCTAATGGAATGGCATTTTAACCCAAAACCCTGACGTTTGAAGTTTGCCATGCTACAAATACTCTACACCACTTTGCTAATCGACATTATAAGTCTTACCTATACAATACAAGTTAAGATGAGAGGGAAAAATTATCTTCCTAGAGGGTTTCAAGTATTTTTTTCATACATATTTGTATTAATATATCAAATTTTCTTACCGAAAAATAGTAACAACAATCTACCATTAGAAAAAACTCATCCAGAAAAATATAGGTTTTATCATTATTATGTCCTGCTGTAATTTCTATGGTTATTCACAATGGGAAACTCATAAAATTCACATTATGGACAGACATGTACCACTGTTTGTAGTATTATTTAGTCGAAATCTCTGAACCCTTCCTGATTAAAACCGGGGTACGACAAGACGATGGAATATCCTCACTACTGTTTAACCTAGTATTTGACAAAGTAAAGAGAGATTGGGAAAATAACTGAAAAACAAATGACAATGCATACCAACACGAATCGGACGACGGAAAGAAAACTATAGAAATTTCATGCTTAGTATACGCAGGCGGCCTGTCAATATTTGCACGTAATGAAACAGCAGCAATTAAGCAGATAGAACTCCTCAAATAATGTGCAAAAAAAGTTGACCTGCAAATTTCTTTCCAAAAGACTGAATTGTTCTGCTCAAAATTCACATCCAAGCATAAACACAAAATATGGCAAAATAAAAATGTTAGACATTTAAAATACAAAGGCGGTATCCTTCGAACCCACAAGGGGCGAGAGGATAGCCCAGAAGACTCGACTATAGAAAAATAAGAGGTAATAAGGTAAGAGGTGCGATAGTTATAACAAGAGATTAATGTTCACACACAAAAAGCTCAGACTCTACAACCCAGTAATCAAACCAGAAACATTGAATGCTAGTGAAACACACTCCGTACAAGAAGTGACACATATTAAAAGAAGAACACAAACATGAGAAAAATTCTTGGTTCATAAGTAACAGGAGATTACAGGTTATAGTGTAGAAAAACCATAGAATACATGTCCTACTTGTAGCGGACCTCAGAAAATAAAGGTTAAAATTCTATAGACACGTCAGCAGACCATCACCAATAAGACTTACCAACAAAAACCTTACATACATACAATCAGTCAAGTCAACATCATGGATGACACAAGTCAAAACAGACTTAGAGACGGTGCCGACAGCACCAACAGAAATAGAAGACAGAAACGTACACAGAAAAAATACACAAGTGGAAAGTTCCAAAGATACGAGGGAAATCGTGGACTGAGGAAAGAAAGAGAATCCACTGAGAAAAGAAGAAGAGCTGCGTGGAAAGTCAGAAAGAATACGAAAATGAGTGAGAATGCTTTGCGTGATCCAACAGGGTCTATAGTTACACATTACACATATTATATATGTACACACACGCAGACAGACGCACGATCTCACGAGTTTTTATTTCAAGACAGGAAAATAGGCTTATGATGGAAACAGACTAAGAAATTGCAGAAAGATAAAGCTGGCTTACAGGAAAATAGTAAAAAGCGAGTTTTCGAAGTCATCATGTTATGTTGAACAGCCTTTAGCTATGTACTTTGCAGTGAGAGGGATTGCCTGTCCAGTAATTCTCATAATGCACTCTTCTAATTATGTTGTTTTGTAATAGAACGTTCTCGAAGTGGTTAAAGGGGTCTAGGAGAACTCTCGCGTTTGGATTGTTTACATTTACCTACATAATTTTTGAGGAGCTTGTATTTAAGGACGTTGGACCCGTAAAAATTCAAAATTGTATATTTGTGCCAAACACTGTTCAACTTTTACATATCAGATAACATATCATTTCCCCAAATAAAAAAAATTAGGGCCAATAATTTTAGCATAATCACCTATCAAAGTCACGAAATGGCAGTTGCGGTGTAGCCAAAATAATAAAAAATAGTTAACTTGCCGAAACAAGCGAATTCATATCGATACTTAATTATGTGGACTACTTCAAGATACTTTTGTTAACACAAAACGATATATTTATGTATTTTTAAAAAATTGGTGAAAATGAGTTAATTTTTGCATAACTTTGACTTTCGGCTACTACTGAAATATTCAAACATAACCTTTGTCAAACATGTCATGAAATGCATTGATACACTGATTTACAGTTCCCGTGATTTTTAATTCATTAGTTAATTACTTTTTTTTATTTTGGCTGCACCGTAATGGCCATTTCGTGACTTTGATGAGTGATTTTGCAAAAACTATGGGGCCTAATTTCTTTTTATTTTTGTGAAATGACGTGTTATCAGATGTGCAAAAGTTGAACGGTGTTTGGCACAAGTATAACAAATGACATTTTACGGGTCTAACGCCCTTAATATCCGGGTCTTTCAGGGCGTAAGTAGGGAAATCGCTGTTATTATAAAACTGCACCTGTATTGCTGTTGTGCTTGTGACTATGAGCATAACAAGACAACAAATAAAACGTTTGTGATATTTACAAACCAAGGAATGAATTCAAACATCGTCTCTATAAACTGTGGTCAGTAGCGGTGTGTGACAAAACAGTCTTTAATTGTTATCGTTACACTGTGCGCAGAGACAAAAGTAAGTGTGATGACGATATTGTGTGTTCTTGATAGCTGGTGATATGAGGTGAATATGGAGCAGTGCTTAAATGAAAGAGCGGGAGTAAAGCGCAGGTTGAGATCGGTACGGAATAAAGAGCCGTAAAAGATTTATACAACTGTTCAGCACAACTTTGAATTACATTTTATGGAATATACTATTTTATGAGCAGTTGATAAGTTCTTCCAATGCATGTCATTCAGTTCACAAGGAGTTTTTATTTATATGTTAATGAATATTATATTTTGACGCTTATGCATATTGTTCTGTGACTACAATACTGGTGGCATCAGCTATTGCACAGTGCTATAGGTCATTCGGGATAAAGTGAGCACTAAAAATTTAACATTTGAAAAATATCACTAGCCGTTACTGTATATAATTCAACATTAACTCTAGTTGTCTTACTCCTTGTATGGGTGGCAGCGAAATTACGCAATATAGTTCCGTGTGTTTTCCTATTTAAATACAATACAGAAACAAAATCAACTGAAATCGACATAATTGTATTATATATATTAATTAAACTTATTTTTATTAAACTATACCGATTCATACTGACTGCACAATTTATCTTACACGCGCAAACATAAAGTGACGTGTCCAGAGAGGTTAGACATGTCCCGCCGTTAGCCGTTACGCGCGGTAAAATACAAATTGACTGAATATAGAACTTTAACAGGGCTTATTTGAGCGCTCACTTTATCCCGAACCGCCTTTAGGCCTATTTAGATGTATATCGTATATGTAGGGTGGGGCATCGTCAACTCTTAAATTATTTTATACTTTTACAAGAAAGTCACTTGGAAACCCAGTTGCCACAAGGGCTGATCTTGTAAAAATTACCAAGTTGTGTTTGTAAATGGAAAATGAAATTTTAAAATTGAAATATCTTATTCTGATGAGGAAAAAGAACTCTGTCCTAGACCACGTTGCTTACTTGCCATTTCAAAACTTCTTTATGTCTGTATATTCAATGTTATACATATCAGTGAATCAACTTCCTAAATTTTGTGGTATGTAACTGAGATTAATATTTACTTTATTTAAATAAAATGTGTACCAGAGGATAAGATTTCTAACTACGAAATTTCCAACCAACACGTGATTTTGATCGAATACAAAGTTTTTCGAATTTTGCCTATAAAGGAAAACCTTATAGTATTAAAAATAAATAATTTTAAAATAAATTCCTTGTACTCTTATAAAGGTTTGTAAAAGTACAAAGAAATTTCTTGTAAATCTGTCAAATGTAGCGCTCCTAGAACTATTTATCAAAAATATTTATTTTATTCTGAAACTAAAGTAAACTAAGACTATCGATTAAAATTTTCTGTCTGGCTACAGTAGTCCAAAATAAGAATGTCTGTGACAATGTAATACTGTAATAAGGTGTAGGAAAGTATCATCTACGGATTGTCGAGTCATGATTTTCGATAACACGCGAGAAAAATATTTTACAAAATTTGTGAAAATTCATTGCTTTGGTTCTCCACTCACTTATTAACACTCACTCCTTCAAAGACACACTATGGAATAAGTACAGGCGTGAGGCAAAGTGGAAAGGTTTTTTGAAAAAAAAAAAAAAAAACGTATTGTTGTTCGCTGAACCAAATACGGAGAGTGATAGTCTAATTTTCGTTAACATTTTATTACAGAGTTCCCATGTGCCAAATCAGCAAAACATATTTAGCCACAAAGTATTTAGTTGCACCAATTTTAACGTATTTGTTTGTTATCTTACTCTACTTCATAAATTTATGTACACCATATTGTGAAATTAATTATTTGTATGTCGTGTGCTGCGCAATCGTTGAAAAGGAATAATTTGTCTGCATTAGCAAAGAAATATTGCAATTGATGAAGCAACGCGTAACACGTAACATATGCCTTAGAGAATAGTTTTTTGTCTTCTAAGAAAGTCTTACCGATCTTATGTTTACCATTTGAAAGCAATCGCAAGAATAAATCCTACCCGCACTTATTTAAAAGACATCCTGTGTACGGCTGCCTGCACCAAAGTACGAGTGATATTTTGAAGTGGAAATATTTGTACTGCTTGTGTTGCCGAAGTTCTGATAACGGCTGGGAGTTTATATTGCCGCTACTGTTGTTTCTCGATCAGGAACACTGGCCAGCACTCGCCACACAGCCGCGAGCTGTAGGTATTCCTGTAAAAAAAAACTCCAGTTTCTGATTGGAAGAGCGCTCAGCGAGGTTCACGCTCTACCAGACAAGAGAGCATAGCGGCTCGTCACAGATGCTCTTCGGGCGATAGACGAGTCGGTCCATTCAATACAGCTTCCGCACCATTGCGATGACCAGAGATAACATAACATAGCTCTCTCAGGACAGCAGACAGAGTGTGAGTGGATACTAGCGCAATACGCTGCAGAGTAGATAACAGCGGCCTAGTTTCAACTGCAAGCCAGCCATGTTGCTAAGACTGTAGTCATTTGTTACAGCAGTGAGTGGAGAAGCCGCGGACATACACTCGTGATTTCCTTTTATAAATACATATCTTTATATGTTAATGCAAACTAAACGTAAATTTGCTGGACAATAGAGGTATGATTTAACTTAACATGACCGTTTATAACTACATAGGCCTACAGCGTTAGAAGCACGATATCATTTGAATGGCGAATTATAGTTCAAATTAAATCATAAACGGCTATTCTTTGCAGCAATTGTGACGCTACAAACCTCAAACTGTTAAGTACAGTAAAATGATATGAAGAAATAAAGGTAAAGTATTTGAGGAATGAACATCAGTGTGCTCCAGGCAGTAATAGAAGCCAAAGGGATCCTCAACGTAGTTATACGTTGGAGACACAGTATATAATGTCTACTACTAGAAATACAAGCTCTGGTATTGCCTACAGTGCGAGGAATGTGTGTTGATTTCAACTAAAGTACTTAGTTTAAAGGAGGATTCCTGAATTTTCTATTATGGTTACGATAAAGATGTAATTGTAAGTAATGTATTCCTGTTATTTAATTACCAACATTACCATTCCTCACGTGGGCTTTATTTAAAGTACTGAAATATAAACAAACTAAGAAAATAATATTACACACTATTAAAAATGACATAGAAATTAAAAAACTGTAACTACTTGAAAAGTAGTTTAAACATTGGATACATGATTATTTTATAGAATAACATATGGAATGACTCGAAATCCAACACACACGCATATATATACATATGCATGGAAACTTAACAATATTGTTCAGAGTGACTAAGGGTTATATGCCCGACACAATCAAAAGTGATGATGATTAATATTTGATTATTCGCTATGCAAACAACTTCGGAACGTTATTTTATTACATCTGTGCGTATATTTTCGATCTTAACGTTCTTTACAAGTAGCTGGTGCAGTTTGTTCAATCACAGACTGTATATGGATTACTGCAAATTGACACGGAGATTTCTGACGGATCAGGAAGTCTCTGACGTATTTTATTTTAGGCCAACCAAGATCATAACTTGAGAAGGGGCGTGAAGTAGGCATGAAAAGCTACCCGTAGGAAAACACCCTCTTCTGTCCAAAGTTTAGACAAAGAGTCACGAGGTTAGACAAGATGCATTTCAGAACAAACAAAAATAATCCAGGTACACTTTTGGTACGCAGAGAAAAAAAGGTTTGTTTGATAAAATTTTTTTTTGACACAAACAACTACAGTGTTTGTGAGAGTTAAGTAATTTTTTTGTGAAAGAGAAACGATTTGTTAATCAAATTTTGGCGCACCTGAATATGAGGTTTTGGAATTACAACTAAAGATTTCTGATTTTTTTAAAATTTAATTTAGTATCATTAGAAATAAGAGCTGTGATTAGATATTATTATATTAGGAAGTATTTTTTAAACTGGTGATTGCGATATACCAAACACAGTCAAATCATTCGTTTGCTTAATGAAATATTTGGCTATTTGCGCAGTAATGAATACTTAAGTTTTACGCTGACTATGCTTCTCAATTTTTTTTTATCTTAATATGTTTGCTTCTCATAAAATTGCTTGGTGGTGATTCACTTTAACAGTATACATTCGTACACAAGCAAAAATAAAGGCTTGTCTAAGTTACAGAATGTTAAAGTAAGTTTGAATTGTTTTATAAGATGAGTTAAACCAAATATTTGATCTTTGAACGATTCTTACAACGGGTAAGTATTATAAAGTGAACCGTTTCTGGACATACGCTGTTGCGAGCGAATGTTTCCAACCTACGGAAAACACCACAATGAAACCAAAATAAAAGAAAGGAAAGCCAGCATATACTGTTTTCAATAATCATATGACATAGATACTGGATGCGACATAATTCCTTTCCGGAATTGTAAACATGTTGTATGTTTGTTGACAACAGTTAATACCGATTTCTCTTTTCTTTCGTTTTTGTTTTACTGTGGGGTTTTCTACAACTCGATAACAT
This sequence comes from Medauroidea extradentata, assembly GCA_003012365.1. NCBI lineage: Eukaryota > Metazoa > Arthropoda > Insecta > Phasmatodea > Phasmatidae > Medauroidea > Medauroidea extradentata. The sequence continues at coordinate 11,175 of PNEQ01120850.1, forward strand.
TCGCTCGCAATGGCATATGGTTGAGTTTATTTTTTTTTTATTGTCAGTCATAGTTTGATGTATACCGACTAGATATTTTGTGGAAAAATAAAAACTTGTCTCGTCGGCAAAAGAAATAATGTATAAGAAAAAATACGAACAATATATTTTATGGCAAGCATTTGTGTTTGGCGTTGTAGCAATATTTTAATACTTACTTCTCATACTCGTCGATTAAATATTTAACCTTACAACGTTCATCGTGTATAGTTTAACTTACAGTCCTTACTTTAATAAAATATAGTAACAAGTTATCGATGACGTATGACCTATAGTAGTATAATATTTTATTTTATTTTAAGTTTTAAGTTATTTGTGGAAATGGCTTGAGTCTCAAAAATCCACACCGTGAATTCTTACTTGATTTGGTAAAATACGCCATCATATCGTTCCTTCACTCAAAGCTCGTCATGCAAGGGAGAACGGGACCAGGCTCTATCGGCCAAGATATGCTGGAGTTAACAATCATCCGTCTCGCCCGTCAGTCGACTGTTCGTCCGTCAGTCACGTGACCTTCAGCCAATCGGAGACTCCCAGTATTTCCATACGTCCTGTCGTCGAAAGCTTGGCAAGCTCTAATTTTTTACGGGCGACGGACGAAAGCACAGTCTTCTAAAGATAGCGGCGATCGTTTCAACGGTTTCATTTTAATAAGAAGGTTGTGAGGCGTGTTTATACATTTATCTTGCGTAGTAAGCAGAATCATACATTTAAACTACAATAGAGACAAGTTTGGCATACGGAAAACATTAAAATACTAACATAAGATACTTTATCTACGTAATGAGTACTAAAACTGATACACAAATAATTTTATTTGTAAATATTATGCCCGCAAAATTTATTTTTGGTTAAAAAAAAAAGCGGTTGCACTTAGCAGCCATAGTTAATAAAAACATATTTCAAAATAAGTAAACTGTTTAGGAGAATTTTTCACGTCCCACAGAAGATTTCTGTTTGTACATTGGTAGCATTGCAAATTAAAGGATTAACAACGGACCGATGACGGACAATTTAGAGCCGTGAACTTTTCGCGAGAAGAATTTTGCCCCAATTTGTTTCAGTGCCTAACGCGCACATCTGCAACTATGATTCATGGTTATTGGCAGAGTAACTGTTTGAAGAGACGTTTGTCATTTAACTGTGCCGATCACAGTCAGGTTATTACTAGGAATCTTACGTGCACAACTGCAGTTCTGCTTCATGGTCAGTGATAGGATATTTTAAGGGCGTTCAAGTGTGGAAAAATCATAATTTTATATTTGTATAAAATAGGGTCATATTCGTAGACACTATTTGAGAGCACATTTTCCTCTTACGAAAAAAAATTAGCTCAGCCAGTTTTTCCATAATGTCAGTTCAAAGTAAAAATTTGCATATTTTTACTTCATGCAAAACTTGAGAACCAATAAACATAACAAAATGGAAAAAATCACATCAAAACTACATGCCACAGTGTACAGCTTGAAACATATAGAGACCTTTTACATAAACATGTTGTACTTTTAAAAAAAGTTTTAAAAGTAATAAAAAATTAACAAATTTTAGAAATTTTTTTTAAAGTACAAAAATTTTTTGTAAAGGGTTTCTACTTTTTTTGTAAGAGGAAATTGTACTCTCAAGTAATGTCTACAAAACTAACCCTATTTTATACAAATATAAAATTACGATTTTTCCACACTGGGACACCCTTAACTCTCACTAACATTGGCATTGTACCGGCAAATCACAAACGTGTGGTGTTGCAGGAAAAGTTATTGTAATTGGCTCAGTCAAATTATATATGGCTTGTCACATAGACACGCTGCCAATAACCATGAAGCACATCTGCAGATGTGTACGTAAAGCACTGAAACAAAGTGGGGCAAAATTCTTTTCGCGGAAAACAGGGGCCCCCTAGTTGTTGCAACACCACACGTCTTTGATTTGTGGACAGAACCTCAAGACAAGAGAGTTAAAACGTCCAATCTCTCACCATGAAGCAGAAGTGCTGACAAGCACATGAGACACTGTAACAAACTGGTGCCAAATTCTTTTCGCGAAAAGTTCATGGCCCTAACTATTGTCAATAGCTAGATTTGTAGACGGACGGTCGACGTGCGGACGGGCTGACGACTGACGGATACGATGGATGACACGGATTATTGTAACTCCACCTTAACCAGTGAAAAATATTGTTACATGATGAGGTTGTTAGGATGGTATCCATGTCTGCATACTGGTACTCAGTAGAAAAATGCAATAATTTATATTTGAATTGTTACGCTGCAGGAAAGTTCTTTCAGTACCGGCTGTTTAATACTACTGCTCAGGGCCGCAGTAAAAAGGGGGGGGGGGGGGGGG
>PNEQ01120873.1:0-48662 GCA_003012365.1 Medauroidea extradentata
TGACACAACTATGAAACGAAAACAGAAAAGCACAGTAATTATCAGACACGAACAGCAATACAACAAGTGATACAACGATGAGACGAAACACAGTAGTTACCAGACACGAACAGCAATACAACAAGTGATACAACGATGAGACGAAACACAGTAGTTACCAGACACGAACAGCAAAACAACAAGTGACACAACTATGAAACGAAAACAGAAAAGCACAGTAGTTACCAGACACGTACAGCAAAACAAGTGACACAACAATGAAACGAAAACAGAAAGGCACAGTAGTTACCAGACACGAACAGCAAAACAACAAGCGATACATCAATGAAACGAAAACAGAAAAGCACAGTAATTATCAGACACGAACAGCAATACAACAAGTGATACAACGATGAGACGAAACAAAACACAGTAGTTGTCCAGACAGTAGAACAACGTTTCGGGAACTGGAATCTGCTTTACACGTTAGTTTATTTATATTTGAATATAATGTTAGTTCTGGTAGTTTAAAAACGAACACGTGTGAAGTTGATTCGAGTAAACTTTCCAACATCTTAAAATTGAAATTTTGGCGATCTTTCGTAAGAGTCTTACAACTCCGCTAGGTTACTTCTTGTACTTGGGTATTGTGTGTTTGTAGAACCTTATCCGGCGACATGGATGCGCGCGACGCCTCACAACGGCACCTCATTCACGGTGACGTGGGGCAGCAGCCAAGTGAACCCTGCTCGCTGCCTGCAAGGATACAGGATGTGCCTGCACCAGCCTACAGGACACTACGATTGTGTGTTTATCAGCTGTGACAGCCTGGGTGGCTGCAGCACAAGTAACACCTGGTTCAGTGCTGGCTCAGGCCTCAGCACAGTCGAATGCGCCAAGTTCACAGTCACCGTCGCCTCAGTCCTCGACGTGCTGGGTGTCGACGGCCGCATCTCCACGCCCCGCGTCGTCACCTTCCTGGCGGGTAAGTCCTCTCGCCCTTGCATCATCAACAGACTAATACCATTAAGGCTGGTATTCCTAAACCTTTTTATAATGGTTTAACTACATGTCATGTCCTATCTGGGTGTCATCGTTATTCCCAAATGTAAAATCACTGATTTATCCTTGGCTTAAACTAACTACGCGTGCGCAGTACGCTTAGCCCTACAGGCGTCTACAAACATTACAATGTATTTTACTTCTCGCTTGCCGAATATCGTTTTTAATAAAAGAAAAAGAAAAAACTAAATTAGCCAGCTTTAACAATATAGGTAATAAAACTTTGTCGCAGCAAGAATACTGACAAATAATCCATTGTAATTTCAAAAACTTAAGTAGTTCAAAGTAAAGTTATTTATTTTCAAGCATAAGGCGTCACATAATTCACTTCTTTCTTCGGTTTTGATTCCAGATCGCTCTGAATTTTTTTTTTACTTCTTTAATATAATGTATTACAATAAGGTTAGAACGAAATTAATGTTAAATTTCAATAAATATAATTTCTAAATATTAAAATAATGCAATACTATGAAAATAAGTTGAAATGCATAATTAACCATTGTTGAATACATCCCCTTTCCCCCCGTAATTGCAGTAATACATTAAGAAAACCACTTTTGGTGTACGGAATAAAATATTTCGTGACCTTTTTGTTCTTAGTGCTTAAGAATTGAAAAAACATTGAACGTACGAAAAATGAGCATCTTTTGTAAACCTGCCCACTTAAAAAATATGCAAATGGAATCGTTATGTACTGTTAATGTAAAATCATATATTTATAAGAAACGATACGATTCACTTACGTTCAGAAGTTTTGACTGTGTTGTCATTTACAAACAATTAAATATTTTTAAAATCATTTCCGAAATATGAATTTCACTAGAAAAAATAAAACAATTTTGTAAACATAACACTTTTTTGGACATACGTAATTGCGGCCGAATGTTGTCGTACTGCAGAAAAACACACAATATTTACAAAAAACAACAAAGGAAAGAAAGCTAGTAGGATGTAGTCAACAGACATAAAACCTACAGGTAATTCCTTAAAAGTATACCAGTTCCCGGAACATCGCGTCTGTTGCCGTCTTGAGGAGCCTACTATATTTTCGTCTGTTACTGTCTTGAGGAGCCTACTATATTTTCGTCTGTTGCCGTCTTGAGGAGCCTACTATATTTTCGTCTGTTGCTGTCTTGAGGAGCCTACTATATTTTCGTCTGTTGCCGTCTTGAGGAGCCTACTATATTTTCGTCTGTTGCTGTCTTGAGGAGCCTACTATATTTTCGTCTGTTGCTGTCTTGAGGAGCCTACTATATTTTCGTCTGTTGCCGTCTTGAGGAGCCTACTATATTTTCGTCTGTTGCCGTCTTGAGGAGCCTACTATATTTTCGTCTGTTGCCGTCTTGAGGAGCCTACTATATTTTCGTCTGTTGCTGTCTTGAGGAGCCTACTATATTTTCGTCTGTTGCCGTCTTGAGGAGCCTACTATATTTTCGTCTGTTTTTCGTCTGTGTTGTGTCTTGCCTCTGTTCACATCCATTCGTGTCTCTCGTTGTTTGTGTTGTTGTTCATCCATTTGATGCAGTTTTCACACACCCCATTTTGTTGGTTTACGTTATTTTTGTGTCGTCTTTCTCCAGTCGACAATATTCCCCTTAGGAATTAATTTTGTGTTGTTTATATCTGTTTTTTTTTTGTCCCTGTGTCATCTTCTGGGATATGACTCAATTCCTTCCAGGAAATATCTGTATGTTTTGTGTATGTTGACTACGTCTTACTGACTTTACTTCCTTTGTTTTTTTGTTTTATTGTGGGTTTTTCTGCAATAAGGCAATTCATTTGGCCGCAATGACGTATGTCCAAAAAAAAACTGTTATGATTATAATACGAACCCATTGCAAGGATTGTTCAAAGATCACGAAACAAATCTGGTTTAGTCGAGTGTAAAAAAAAATAGAAATTGCTAAATGTGTTCACGATGTATTCACCTATTGAAAAAGTAGAATACTGTGACGGAACGTTTTCAAAAACAGCTAACGTGCTATAAATACAGTATTTAAGCTTTCAAAATTGTAAAAAAAAAATCTCTATTTTCAAGTCGTTATAGTTAAAATTTTAGTTAAATATTTGAAACCAAATTACGGATTCTTAAAAATCTAATTCAGATAGCTATAGGACGGAAAATCTGCTCGCTGGTTCAGTGCCTCGTGCATAGAGACGATAGGATATTTAATGGGAGCGGAAATGCAACTCTTAATGTTTTTTTTTTCTCCGGTCCTTAGTTGTGAGAAAAATTTCAAGGTAAGTGACCACAACCAGAAAAATTACAACAAATTTTCAGCATCGTGGATAATTTTATTTGCATAGTAATCACGCATGTACAGTAATGTGCTAATGACATGTTCATATATCGAGAAGTTACAAGCTTAACTAATAAGAATACTCTCCTCACTGGGGATGCAAGTAAACCACAAAAATTCGAATTGATTATATAAATATGAACGTACGAAATTGTATCTGTCTATTCATGCGATGGTATCTGCTAGCATAGTGAACGAACCTACAACGATCGGAGCTAATAAAACCAAAGTTTGGATAGTAAAGTTACTAAAATTTGATTTGCGTACAGTCGGGCCAGTTGTTATAGAAATACATGTAAGTTATAACGTATTAATGACATGACATCTCGAAAATTAGTGGATGTACATTATTATTTAAAAAAAAAAAACATGTTAAAAGTAGTCTATTAATGACATGAAATCATGGATATTAGAGGTCGAACATTATTCTAAAAACTTAATCGTTAACTAACATTAAATACATTACTTAATTTTAGGGGACAGTGTGTGTTAATTTAACGTTGCAAAAGCTTGTGAAAAATATGTCGAAAATGTGTTGTCAAATTTTTCTGTAAAGTGAATTATAGTGGTATTATGCTAACATTAAAATAACAATAAAATGTAATTTCTTAATATAAAACAAAGTAACACTCTGAATAGTGTCAGAACAATTAAAGTTCAAGTAGTTTATAATTTTATTAAAATAAGAAAAAATTTTAAGTAAATTTTAAACTATTACTCATTTCGCAGAAACATTGAAAACACATTTTTTTACTTACTCTTTCCTGTGATAAAAAAAAATTGTTCAAATGGCCACCGTTTTGGTAATACAATCACTTCATTAATAAAATACAAAAAAAAGATCATGTTCTTTACTACTGCAGAAACGACTTTGGGAAATGAAAAAAATTATTTTTCGCATTTAAATTAGTTGTAAATTAAGAAATTAGATGCGATGAATTACGAGTAATAAATATCCACACGACAGTTAACTAATATTTATTCACAGTTGACAATTATGGAAAATAAAAATGTACTGTAAAAGTGTCCTAAATTCACCTCACTTTCCTTAAGTCACCCCCTTTAATGGTAAGTGTATATATCTATATATATATAAAGCAGCAACTACGTTAGGATGTCTGGTGATGTAACTCGTTTATCTTAACTTTCCATTTCAATGATACCAATTTTGTGCATTAAAATTTCTAACTATTACCACTTTTATTAATAACAATTAATTTTATCCTCACAAGTTAAACACATTCATTGAAAAAACATTTTAATAATCTCAAACATTATGTAATTTTTCTATTTCAGTAAAGTAACATTTAATTAAGTACTCACATAATGATTTCAACCTTATAGCTGATTTTACATTGTGTGAATCTTCTGCATTACGTTATATTTTCATATTCAGTGCAGCGACGTTTGTTAATTTAAAATACTGGTTGTTACTAATTAATTGGCCATACTATGGGGCAGTTTATATATATATATTTATATTTTTATTTATTTATATTTATATGTATACACACACCGAGTTTGTCCAATTTCAGACAAAAACTACCTATCTCATGTAGTTAAATAATGTATATCCATTTCAGGTTCGCCAGTAATCATTAAACCATATTATCTAGCGGCCAAAATGGCGAATATGGATGTTTTAGCGGTGCTTTTTAAGCATGTAAATCTTGGTGCAGAATGTTTTAAATGGTATATACGTGTACCTTAAGTGTCAGTGATACGTCATATAATTATAGGTTGACTACTGTATGTCTGGCAGAGGCGAGTTGTTTGCACGCTACATAGTGACTTGCACCTAGAGGTTAGGATAATGCGTGTTACGAGTGCTGCCTCGGCCTTAGGCCAGGTTCATTTACTACGCCACAACGCAAGAACGCTAGAAACGTATTGCGTAAAATACGCAACAAAATTTCAGTAGTTTATAAACATCGTAAGCGACACGAAGTATCCAACACTACCACTCAAAATTTCGAATAGGAAACAGAAACTTTCTCTGTGTGTTTTTACATTACGATTATGTTTTGTCACTCATCTCTGTTCGGTTATTGCGGTTTTTTGAAATAGTAACCAAATAAATATATGTACCATGTATTTGTATGCGTATTCTAAACAAACACAAAAAAAAACATGTAACGAAATGGCAGAATCACAACCTTCTGACGACAATTGAAACTAATTTCAAATGTTTTCGCCAAACAAACTGTCGATATAGAAGGCGGTGAAACGCAAGAAGTTGAAAGTTAGTGAACTCTTGCTTTACAGTCTTGCCTACTTGTGTTTCTTGCGTATTTTATAAACGGGTAGAGATCGATTTTGTGTGAACAATTTTTTTTTTTTTGGCGTCATGCGTTCTTGCGTTGTTGCATAGTTTATAAATCCATCCTTAGGCCGGTTTCACAGTCGCGCGTATGCTACACGTTACACCCTACGCGCGCTGTGCTAATTGGTGAAGTTAAGAAAGTTCGTGTTAATGGTATCCATCGTGTTATAATTGTGAGAATCAAAAATTCGAATGAAAGCATGAAGCTACATCGCAGAAAATGTGGTTCCTCGTTTTGGAGAAATAAATGCGAAATTGACGAAGAAATAGAATAAGCATTTTTCAGAGTGAAATATTTAGTTGTCTACAATACATTTTAAATATTAAATTTAATTAACTTTTGAGAAGTGGTGCTGGTGTTAATAGTTTGTCCATATTTGCGGTTGCATTCTGTCGGCTATAATTTATTGTTAAGGAAAATAAATTACTCCCAAAAGATACAAGTATTCAAACAAACACGCTATTTCTTCACGGTTCAACATAGAACAGATTACACATCATAAAATACACTTAAATGATAAAGTTAGTTACACAATGCCACTATACAGTTTTGGCATCACAGTACTTAAGAAATAAATCATGCAGGTAGCAAAGTCATATGCAACTTAAAATAGGTGACTATGAAATTACACTGCAATATTGCATTGTGTTACAAGTTGTAATACAGCCTATTTCAATATTTAGTATTTTTTAACTGATAGTTGTGTTCCATTCAAAATTTGTATAAATGACTGGTGTAGTGACATATTTAAAAAATTCTGGAATCCTGCCAAGGAACACTACCACTATTAAAAATATAGTCACAGAAGATATCTCTAGTATAATTGGATGTCCTGTTACATGTCAGTAACACCATGGCATTGTCCTCAAAACCATTAACTGCAGCATATCCTCAAAATTACGTCCTTATAATTGTAATTTAACTATATACTAAGAAATGTTTGACTAATGACACAGTTAAATCAACATATTCATAAAGCGGGTGATGAAATAACCGCCATTTGTTACAAAGTATTCCAAACGTGCATTCGATATATCGGTGGGCTTTAGTCAGCGTTAGATTAGTCAGGTTAAGATTTTTCTTGCATATAGTGTCATCACATATTGCGACAGAGCAAATATTTAATCTACTACCGACACGTACAGAAAGAATAAACAAATTTTGATACGCTGCCAGAAACTTAGTGACAGACATAAGTGAGGAAGTGAAGTAAAGAAATTTTGGTCAGCGCTTAACATGTAGTTCTTTAGCGCTGAAGAGGGCTGACATGATGTGAGTATGGAGCAGCGTCGGAATGAGGGGCAGGAGAAACGGGAGATCCCCGAGAAAACCCGCCGACCAACGGCATCGTCCGTCACAATTCCCACGTGTGAAAATACGGGGACCGACCGCGCCGGAAATCGAACCCGGTTCATCTTGGTGGTATGCGAGTGCTCTAGCCACTGCATCATCCGAGGTCTCTGATAAGTGAGGAAGCAGACGACTATACTAGATGTAAAACTGAAATTACGGCCACAGATGTTTCCCAAACTCGAGATCAAGGACCGAGGGAAAAAATGCCAAAAGTTACTACAAATAGATGATGGCGAAGATCGTACATGTTTTTGCATCACTACTTCCTACTTTACACGCATTCAGTGCTGACCAAAAATTGCAGTTCCGTACAAAAGTGCTAAATGTGATAGTGTAAGTTAATATACAAGACAATTTCCATCAATACTTCCAAACATAACTCCCTTCAACTCATGTACTTCTCTTACGTATAATCCGTGCATAAATTATCCACCTCTGAATATTCATACAGCTCGTCGTTACCATGTGCGGTTTCTAAACAATATGGACTACTCGCAAGCCGCAATCGACAAGCGTGACATCTGAGATGTATCCTCGCTTAGAGTACGAAAGGAGACCAACTTAACGTTATCCTCATGCAAACTCAATGGCATCCATATCAATTGTCTCATAATATGCACGTCCGCACAACAATTCTGTTTCATCCCCAGAATCTTAACTAATAATTTATGTGTAACTTACTTATCTTTCTGAAGTTATTGTAAGCCTATGCGTATGTAAATATACCTATAACCGAGTAACTAAAGATAATGTAACATGGTTAATATTTATTTACTTTACGCGATCATACCCACGTGACAACGCGCTGCTTCAAGGATTCTTCTCCATCAGAGTCTATCTTCTCATAATATTCAGTTCTTAAAGCTAATTTTACTTAACTGAAAGTTACAACAAATCTCACTGTAGGAGATAGATATCCTGTTGACAGTATACATTTGTAACCTGGATGCAGTTTTACGGATGAGTTCATAAAAAGATGCGACTAACATACGAAAATAATTTTAAAAAACTGGTTTTCGTCTTTATAAAAAATCACTGTATACCGCCATGAAAGCAGCCTTCGGTCTTCTGCTATGATTTATCGGATGAATCCAGAAACACGGTTTTATTGTTTCTTCCTCTCTTCAGCTAAACAATAGTCAACGGCAAAGTTATCTTTGAAAAACTTCCATCAACTTGGCTTTCCGCGTAGCATACGCCCAGCTGTGTCCACACTTCTTTCCGTCCGCCCTAGGCCCGTACAGCGCGTAGTATCTGTGTAACCGACCGTACCCCTACCGCATTTCAATGTCTGGAACCCGCAAGTTACGCCCACCCAGACAGCCACTTCTAAAGGTGAACTTACATTTTCAAAATACTTTACACAAGAGACGGTCATGTTATTTTTAAAATTTAAATTTCGTATTTATAATAGGTAATTTTAACCTTTCTTACTATATTTATGATTAATTCAAGTTTAAAATGTATTATTGTACATTAAGTTTCTAATATAAAACAGCAATATGTTTTCTTAAATATCTATTGAAAGTCACTGCTACTTGTTCTATAATAATCACTGTGCAGCGCTGCCTTCATTTATTGTCTCGCACGGAGCGGCATTTAAGTCGTGACTTACTCGGTACCATCTCATGATATGGAGGAAATACGTTTAGTAATACGGTTACACAGTGTTTCAGTCATTTGCTTCTTTCTATTGGACTTTTAGCGGTGACCCTATATTTTATTTATGAAAAGTGCATTGTAAGCTACAGCGTGGGGTTCTCTATTTTCGTTTTACGATTCCAACTGGTATGTTTTACGTGGCAGCAGTCTAAAATTGCCGTTTTTGGATATTTTAAGCCGCCCCGAAAGCATGTTTCTAAGCGTGATAAGTAAAACACAAAAATAGAAAAGCATATTTTAAATGTGTTCTCTTGTCGTAGGAAGATATATCGGAAGCATGTTTAAAAGTAGTCTTTAAAAAAAATAGTTTCTCCTAACATGCTGCAATGCAGTTTATACGCGAGCGAGTTAAGGGCGCGGTGTACCGCAATTTTCATCACCATTTTTTTATTTTTGCCAGATATTTTTTTTCTTATTTTAGACACAAAATGTGACTAAATTTGGCTCTAATGAAATTTTTTTATCTCTCATAGTTTTCGCGTAATGGCTTGTTAAATTCATATGTTGCAATTTTCCGTTTTAACGACCACACTTAAACCAACTGATATACCAAACTCTAAAAAATCACAGTGGATAAAGACATTGCAGGCTACATTGTCATGCTCATAAAAATAAAGAATAAAAGTTATTTGTATTTAAAAAAATGCTGAAACTAAAAATATATATTTAAAAAATCAATAATTTTTTTTAATACAACTAATTTTTATTCTTTATATTTATGAGCATGGCATCGTAGCCTGCAATATATTTATCCACTGTGATTTTTTTGAGTTTGGTATATCAGTTGGTTTTAGTGTAGTCCTTAAAAGGGAAACATGCAAAATATGAATTTAAAAAGCCATTACGCGAAAACTATGAGAGATAAAAAAAATTTATAAGAGCCAAATTTAGTCACATTTTGTGCCTAAATTAAAAAAAATATCTGGTACAAATAAAAAATAAAATAAATGGTGATGAAAATTGCGGTAGCCGCGTCCTTATAAGGATCTCGTCTACAACGCGCTTAAAATGCGCTACAGCGTGTTCGTAAATACGTTTTTCAAAAGAAACTATTCCACACATGCCCAATGTGTCTATGTACGAAAAGAAAATACGCTCCAAACATTTACTAAAGAGTCGTTTCAAAGCATCACGTCAATTAGAAATATCATTCCGAAGCCTCTCAAAATGGCTAAAAAAAGTTTTTTTAACTAACGTAATGAAACGAAATAATTCACAGTGAAAGAACATATCCTAAGCTAGGGTTTTAAACACATAAAAACTCATTAAAACAATGTTTTGTGCTTTTAAAAAATGTCAGAAATTAAAAAATGTTTGGCAACTTTTAGTAATTTTTTTTAAACCCAAAAAAATTTCTGTATTGAATATTTACATAATTAAATTCCTAGTCCGTAAACATGTACTGTTACTGCTAATTTTTTCGTTTCATTATGTTGATTGGTTTTCGAGGAGTGTATGAAATAAAAAAATGCAAATTTTGACTTTGAAATGACATTATGGGAAAACTGGCTGAGCTAAATTTTTTATGTAAGAGGGATATGTACGCCCAAATAACGTCTGCAAACTGACACTGTTATATTCAAATATAAAATTATGATTCCCCCCCCCCATGAACGCCCTTAAGAAGGCGTGGTAGATAAATAAGCTCTGAGGTCTACAGTTCTACACTTTTTGACAGTCAATATAGAAAAAACTATAAAACAACAATCCTTGATATTTAAATTTTGTGAACTTCATTAGCAAACATTTTACCCAGAACGTAGCATTTATTAAGCGTGATCTCTTGTGCCGCAATCAAATATTCGAAATTTCGGCGTCAAAGTTTGTTCTTGAGATATACGTTACTCGAGAAAATTTTTTTGCTCAGAAAGTTGGCAAAAACTATTTTCTAGGATTGCTGCTTTTTGATGTTTGCAAATTGTCTTTGAGAAACCTACAATTCTAAACTGATGCTTTAAGCAATTAATTATTTACCGCGCTCTCTTAAGGGCTTCCAAGTGGGGAAAAACCATAATATTTTACTTGTATCAAATATTATTCGCTTTGTAGACGTGACTTAGAGTGCATTTACTTCTTAAAAAAATAACTCAGCCAGATTCCAAATAATGTCAAAATTTGCATTCTTTTTTTCTTCATGCGCACCACGAAAACCAATACACATAATGAAATGAAACAATCCACATTGAAAGTACAGGTCGAGGGCTACGGCTTGACGTGTACTGGAACACATTACAAAACATGACTGTGTTTAAAAATTTTGCTAATATTAAAAAAAATCAGTTTCGGAATATTATTTTAATAATACAAATTTATCATAGTAGTTTTGACATGAGTAAATATATGCGTTTTACTTTCGTCAACTAACGAAAACAAAATTTCCCTCAACAGTTGAAGGTGTCAGCTACTTACGTAAATAATTAAAAATGTTTTTCTGGGTACAGATAAAATTGTTGTAAACATGTTACTGGCTTATTAATGGTTCATGACTTGTGACAGCAAATGAAGAGAAAACTTTCAGAATCAGGCGTGTCCACCTTATCCATTTTTGCATTAAATACATTTTGGTTACGAATACGACTTATTAAAATATATTTAGTTCATTATTTAAGAAATAAAATTTATTACATATCGTTTTAATTGAGTATACTGGGCACGAAAGACATTAAAAGAAATAAACTAGTCAAACGCATCCCTTCGTAACTCTACGTTTTCCAACAGATTGAATATTTCGTGCACTTTTATTGAATGCAAAACTAAAATTGGGACAAACATGTTTAGTTTTGAGTAAAAACACAAATAATTTGCTATTTTTTTTTTTAATTTAGTCTGGCTACATATTCACGTGCAACGCACCAACCTTGTACATAAAGTATGTTACACTCAATATCAGATTTTTGTATACGTATCTTGACTTGGTCGCTTGCTCCTTAAATATACTAGAACTGAGTCACCACTTCTTAGATATTTCTGAAACTAATTTAATATGGCGTGTGTGATGACTAATAGATTGAAGTAAAATTTACTTGGCTAAGTTTATTACACACACCGCTCTCTCTCTCTTTTAGCAAATTTATACATATAAAACGCTGGTTAAAAACCCCGTACTGTGAAATATACCTTCTCTTGACATCTTCCAGATATGAAAGTTAAACGTTTTGTTGGAATATGTCCTTAAAGAGGTAGTTTTCCAGATTTGTTAATATTGTGTTCGTGGAGTGAGTGATTCTGGTCTGCGCTTAACATCGAGGTCTTTAGCGCTGGTGAGGGATGACATTAGGTGAGTATGGAGTAGCGCCGGTATGAAGGGGCGGAGGAAACGGAAGATTCCCGAGAAAACCCGCCGACCAGTGGCATCGTCCGGCACGATTCCCACGTGCAAAAATCCGGGGACCGACCCCGCCGGGAATCTAACCCGGATCACCTTGGTGGGAGGCGAATGGTCTGACCATTCGGCCACCGTGGACGCCTTTTGTGTCTCTTTGTAACTAGTTTCTATGATTTAATTGTGGAACTCAGAACATGCCATGAGATGGAGCATTGCCTCATAGAGTTTTTTAAACTTAAATGAGCTGACAGCTGTCCATATTTTCTGATGTAAGACTGAAATCAATAAATAATTCATTGATCTATAATTGCAACGCAAATCACAACAATAATGATAAACAATCTGACCTTGAAAATTGAGCTGGATGTCGCGACGGTAACACGCTGGACTCGCGTTCGATCCCCGGCTTCGGCCATACTGGTTTCGGTTTTCAATGGTTTCCCCGAAATTGCTCCGTGCTAATGCTGAGACGGATCCTTAACAAAGGTCTTGGCCGACTCCTCTCTCAGCTCCTGCCATTGTGTGAAGTTCTGTGACTCCGTATCTAATGACCTCGCTGTCGACGAGACGTAAAACCCACTTACTTACCTAACATAAAATATGGCTTAGTTGGCCTTCTAAAGGAAATATAATATGTAAAACATGAATTATGAATAAAACGTACTAAATACTAGGATTTTAAGGAATTTTTCCTCTGAAGACAAGCGGATGCCAGCACACCTGAGATTTGAAGGGGAATACGAAGTTCGACATCACCTGACACCTATGTGTCACATATATGTGTATGTAGACTGGAGGAGAGAAGTGCAGTGGACGAGTGTGTTGTGTTGGCAGCTCCTGAAGGAGTGGAGGGGTTGACAGCGCTGGAAACGACTGGCAACTCGACACACCTGCAGTGGCAGTTGTCATCATCACCCTGTGCCGACCAGTACTCAGCGTCATGGTGCGAACTGAAGACTCCTACGTCGACTGTCTGCGACACCAACAACGTTGAATTTCTGTCTTCCAACCAGACGACCTTAACCATCACCGACCTCCGGCCTTGCACCAACTACCGCGTCACCATCACCACCATGTCAGGACAGAAAGGCCCCAAGACCGACGCCACTCTCCTGGTTTCTACGCCATCCACAGGTCAGTCGACTATTAAGAGGGCATGCTGTATAATTCAGTGCTACAAGCACCAGTTTAAAACTGTGGTAGTCTCCACGGCAATTCGCAAAAAGAAAAACAGTAATCCTAGACAACAGTTTTTGTCAGGTTCCTGAGCAAACATTTTGTCTTGTTTAACGAATTTCTTAAGAACAATGTCTTACTCCGAAATCTCGTACATTTGATTATGGTACAAGAAATTGCTCTTAACAAATGCATTATGCCTATTCTGGGTAAATGTTTGCTCATAAAGCTGGTGACTATACTTATTTAGGATCATTGCTTTGTGATTTTTCCATATTGACTTTCAAATACGTATGGATTTCAATTGGTGCTTTTAGAGTTATTGTTTTTATTATTAACCTTTATAAGTTATCTGTAAATACTTTTTCTAAGTTACACGAATATTGACACAATTACATAGTTGGATGTAGCAGTGCATGATAAGGTCTGGTGTATAAAAATAAAACAATACAATAATTCAAGGGTCCTAAATGCAAAACATGGTATAAAACATAGTTCGTTTATAAATTTTGCAAGATCATTGCCAATGTAACAACTTGAAATTATATAACTGAATTATTATTGTTTCTTTCTGAAGGTTTTTGTTGCGGTAATGTTACGTCATATTTTCGAACAGTCCTAGTGATAGAAATATAAATAAGGCTGGTTCCAACAAGCAGATGAAATTGGAGAAATTACTGCATGATCTCTGAATTTAAAATATTCTTAGAAAGCTTGGGAAGGTGGAAATTCAAGCCAAAAACCAAATGAGATAAGAGTTGACTAACTGTTGTGTTCATCCTCGCGTTTCTTATGGCGATTATTGAAGGGTACATATGAATTTTGTGAGTTTAAAATTTGCGTTTTGCGGTATTTTAAAAAGCGGTTCGAATTGTTTCGTATTCGAGTCAAGCGAAAACTTGGACCTAAATTCTAAAATACAGAAAGATATTGCGGAACGATATGTGAAGGGTTGAAAGAAGAGGGGAAGGGAAGGGAAGATGCAATTAAATAAACTATCAAAAGAGTCCTAACCTATAATTTCGGCCATTTTTATTGTTTACAACAAACACATTGCGTGCTTCCTAACTGATTTTCTGTTGTACACTAACGAATATTTGACTCAAACTTTTCCGTGTATGTTGTTGTAATGATTGGGGAGTTTCATTCACTGGTAATAGTCGCTAGAGCACTGACATTTCAGGAAAAACAAATATTCCCTCCCTACTCCGAGATCTTGTATTGTTCGTCTCTCCGCCGTTTCTCCTGTTTCAAACTATAAAATGGTATGCAATAAAACTCATATTATGTGTACTAATGCAAGATAATACTTTTAATTCTAAATTTGCTCTGTCTGAGATGAAAGTTTCTCCATTTGTACTGTGACTTTTGTATTGCATTGTGACACTTATCACAAAATCCAGTGTGTAATTCTAATGTCGCAGTTGATGACAATCGTCGTTTTTTAAAGTCTCCGAACCATAAGCACGACACCGCTTCGGTGCTAACTTTTCTTCGAAATTTGTTTAACACATCATGACCACAGAATAAACAAGGTACATTCCTTGTTTATTCTGTGTCATGAACACGGGGGCCGAAGGTCTATAGGGAATATTTGGGCATGTGCACAGCAGGCTATGAGGTCTGCTGGCAGGCTGAGTACATTGACCCTTGTGCTTGTAACAGGTGTGGGAGCAGTGCAGAACGTAACGACCGATGTGCACGGGAATCAGGTGGAGCTGGACTGGAGCATACACGCCAAGGACCACAAGTGCATAGCAGGGTATGAGGTCTGCTGGCAGGCTGAGGATGGCAACACGACGTGCCATAACTCGGGAGTGTCCATCACTGATCTCGTCCTAGAGTACTGTGACACATACAATGTCAGCATCAAGGCGATCGACGTCAGCAACTCTACCTCTGAGCCCGTCACCGTTCCTATACGTACAGGTCAGAGCCTGCATGTTATATACTTGAGGTTAAGCATGATGCCTACCCCAGATACCTAACGGTGAGAGCAAGTAAAAGTGCGGTAGTAACTAGTCTATCCATTACCCTAACCAAAGTAGAATATTCGACAGAAAAAGAGTGCCGTTCTACATGGAGCCATTTTTTCTGTGGCATACTCTGTTGTGATCAGAGTCAAAGTTTTTGTTGTGCCATCACTGAGATTTTGTTCATTACGGCGGAGCCCACTTCGCTATATAATAATTTTGATTGTTTTCTATATACCCTGAAAACTAAGAAATTAAGTACGTATTTCCGTTATCGAAAACTATCACTGAAATTTTTTTCTCTTAAATTTATTCCTGTAACAATAATTTTCTCATCGCATTGCAGATAACAGTTTTTGTTCAAAAGCGACATTTTAAAAGATTACTTATCACCTTATAACATAGTTTTTCATTTAAATATCTTAAATTTCTCTTTTTCTATGGGGCCCCTAATTCTATTAAATAATGAACAAAAAACACTTGGAGAGAATGTATTGTGCTTCATTTAACCACAGTAAAATTTGATAGATAATTATGGGCAACAACTGTTAAGTTAATATTTTGTATCATGTGTACTAGTGCAAGATATGTGTAATTCTAAATTTTCTCTGTCTGAGATGAAAGTTTCTCCATTTGTACTGTGACTTTTGCATTGCATTGTGACACTTATCACAAAATCCAGTAGTGTAATTCTTAAGTCGCAGTTGATGACAATCGTCGTTCTTTAAAGTCTCCGTACCATAAGCACGACACCGCTTCGGTGCTAATTTTTCTTGGAAATTTGTTTAACACATCATGACCACAGAATAAACAAGGTACATTCCTTGTTTATTCTGTGTCAAGAACACGGGGGCCGAAGGTCATTAAGTAATATTTGGGCCGTTAAAAGATAAGGCAGAATGAGTTAGCCAACATCAGAAGGTAAAATATATTTTTGTCTAATATAATATATAGTAAATTCTAATGACAAAACTATTTTAAAACTGGACTTTTTAAGTCTAAAACTGATTGAAACATAAACATTGAAAAATTATTCAGTAAAGAATTTTTTAAACTCAAGTCTTACTTTAAACATTACATTGGCTTCTCTGAACGTATCGATTTTGTGTCGTCTTCTTCATAACGGTGCTAACCATTATAAATTATTATTACGTCACGAATCTCTGAATTTTCGTGAAAAAAGTGTATTTATTCAAAACGACTGCGTTTATTGTAAGTTTTCGTTCTGTTAGTAGATTATGGACCTGCGTTTGCCTATGTTGTGTAACACAAACAAATTGGTTATTTGCACATACCACGATGAGGTGTATGCAGACGATAAAGAAAACAGGGTTATCTAATGATTGCTGCAACGAAATAATTTCCGTTTGACCACACTAATTATTGTAGTACCCATACACAAGTTCAACTCTTATTATTTCAAGACAGAAATACAAGCATTTGAACAAAATATACTACGTTTATACAGGTTATGCGATGTTGAGATAATGTTGAATTATAGCTAATTAAAGCTCCGCCCACCATTTAGGTGCAAAGCAAGACCTAATTAGGATTTTCCTTTTTCGAATCTATAATTTTGATGTATTTTAAGCCTGCTTTTATCTTAAAACTGTATTATTAAATATACTTGAATTAAACATGGCTGCCAACATATGTACGAAGTGCGAGTAATAAAATGTTCCAATTTAATGGAGAGTTTATAAATTACTATTTGGTAAAGTATACTATGGACTAGTACGTCAAACAATATTAGTCTCGACGATAACAATCTTAGTTTTGAATATTAAAAACAGGTGTTATGAAGCAGGGCGACGGAATTGTGCCGAAAGGAATAGTCACCACTCCGGAAGTCGCCACAAAAAAGACCCGGATATCTGCCTACCGGAATAGTCACTTCTCCACCCGCGATAGAAATTCTGCAGGGGTGTGCGGACCAGTGGCGTCTCGTCAGGGTAAGCGAGGCAGGCAGTGCTTGCCCAGGCAGCTTCTAGGGATGGGCTAAACTGTTATTTTCTGATAACATGTTACGATGTTCCAGTTACAGCATGGTAACAGGTTACAGTACCCTGTTATTTTTAGAACAGTTAATACTGGGCAGATGGTAATAGCGTCCTCGCTAAACACTTGCTGTTATCTTTACTGACTGACGACTTTGAACATTTTAAATAACAGTTATCATTGAGGAGCTGGTTACTGCGTCCTCAGTTAACTGTTGCGGTTTCCAGTTACCAAATATGTATTTATACTTCTGTTGCTATTACTATTTAAAACTTATGTAGCCTACATACAATCACAGCTTCCTGACAATGCTCTGATTATAATACATATTTACTTGCAACCTTGTCTCTACTGGAAGCTAACTATTACTCGCGCAAATAGGTGTATCTTTTACGAATTCCGATCGGATTACAACATTGTCAGCTGGAAGTAAAGAACTCGTAAACAACCAAAACAAGCTGTTGAAAAGCGCTTCCTATAACGCTTCCCCAGTGGGTGGAGTTGCCGCGATATTATTCGTGTTAATGAAGGTGTTGGAGGGGTGGCCGGGTGGAAGGAACATGCGAGGGGATTGGCTACGTGACGCTGTGTTAGAAGCTACGATTGCAGTGCTTTCTCGCCGAAGTGATACGAATATAGCCGAACCTAGCAGAATTGCCACTTTACTGGTTTTGTTACCAGTTACAGTCACTGTGATTTCAGATAATGTATTATCGGTATAGACATGCAAAATTCCCGTTATTTTCTCATAGCTGACTAGACTCCAAGTGACTATAGGCTCGTTCGACGTCTCCCGCTGGCCGACATTGTCGTGACTTGCCGCGGAGAATGCTTACACGGTAGAGAGGCCAATCTCTGTAAAGACGTAACACATGTAAATAACAACACATAATAGTTCGTGGGTAATTGAATCGCAGATTATGCTCTGTTATGTATAGGAAAGTGAAGTTTAGTCTACTACCAAATCATAACGCGAATTTTGCATGTCTCTATATCGGTCAAGTTTTGTCACTTATACCACGTTGATTAAACAGGGACGCTAAGGCTGTTTAGACTGATACTAGTACATTGGAAATTTTCTTTTCTCTAATTAATGCTACTTTAATTCAACTATTATTTTTTCACTTTGGGATTGTATTTTTTTCCCTTCGAAGGTGTTTATTTTAACCTTCTGATTTTATATTCAATTAGTTTTTTTTAAACAGACAAGCGTGATGTGGGTAAATAAAAAGGACATGTGATTTTATTTTATATACATGTTTTTATTCAAGTAAGATTAAATTTTTTTTCGGTCATCTACAGTACATTTTTTTTTCAGAGAGCAAACACACGCACGAAAGAGTCTTTTTGGCGCATATACATTCCTTGGCGCACGTAAGTTATCAACAAATTACGTTTTTTCTCACAATTTTCATCTTTAGCAATACCTGTGAACAGAGAACCGACAGATTCAGAAAAAGTTTGTTCATTATCTCCTTGAAGCACATTTTCAGGATAACTGACGGAATTTTTCCCTCGAGGAAAGTTTCATCTAGCACAAAGACAGGCGTCGTTTCATCGCTGCTCGCCACACGCACTTGTACAGGAACAGACAGCTGCTTCTTCTTGCTGGTTGTAGGTTCGATGTCACTCTTCTTTTTTCGGGCGGGCTGTTGATATTTGAAGTTCTGCCGCAGGCTGAAGAAGTGTCGTCGATGTAGATTCTTGTGGCTGTAGACCAGACGTCAAAGTAGATGCTTGCAGCAGTGGTGTAGTTTCTTGCTGGTGTAGACTAGGCGGCGATAGTGATTAAGTACAGCCTGGCACGTGGAATATCTTCTTTTCCGCCGCAGCAGGGTTTTTTTTTTTTTGCGAATGCAATCACTTCTTCTGGAGATCATGGCAACCTGTCCATAGCTTGAACAATCTATTATCTGCTGGCTAGGCTCGTAGAATGTTGCTTCATGTGTAAATAACGTATGGAATTGAGAGTCACATTCTTCGGTAAAAGAGCGTAAAAGTCCATTAGACCAGTAGGAATATGTAACTTTGCTCAAGGCCAGCTCTACACTCCCGTAGTGGTTTGCTGGGTGAAAAGAATTCATGTTCACGTCACAGTGGTCGGCGGCCAACTGAATTGCTGCTTCAAACACTGGAGGTTGGGGGAAAACAACGCGACACACTATTTAAATATTCCGGTAAGTAGTTGTAAAAGTCTGGCAACTATATCACAGAAAGCTTCATAGCATTTACATTTGCTCCGACAAATAAATTCACTTTCAACTGCAGCTTCGTCGTGGTCCATTTCC
Organism: Medauroidea extradentata; assembly: GCA_003012365.1. Classification (NCBI taxonomy): domain Eukaryota; kingdom Metazoa; phylum Arthropoda; class Insecta; order Phasmatodea; family Phasmatidae; genus Medauroidea; species Medauroidea extradentata. Next base: position 19,441 of record PNEQ01120873.1, read on the forward strand.
TCTTCCGCAGTAGTCTTCATGCGTCCGCTTCTTCTTGTTTATATATCGGACATACTTCCGGTGCACAGGGAAAACCCCATGCGTCTCCATTGTCCAGTGTCCAGTGTCGAAGCCCGTCACAAAGTTCGCTCCAGCAATATTCGTCTTCAGAGTCAGTGTAGCACAATACAAAGTCAGTTCACTCGCCGTTTTTTTCTTCTCAGCAACTCGTCATCTGCTTGCGCAATAATAGTGTCGCAGCACGTCGGCACTTTGCTGTTTGGTCGTAGATGATTAATACTGCACTTCACGCTGTTGAAGCAGGGTAGAACTTCACTGTGGAACGCTTCGCTGAAATCAAAGTATCCTCTCATGTGATACGAGCCATTACACACTTCTACTTGCTCGAAATTGAATGTCGGTTTGTACATAACTCTGCCATAGCCCACAAAATAATCTTCACAGTTGCGAACATGTGCTGGATTGAATGGTACGTAGTACCTTCAATCAAATGTACTTGCAGCTGCGGTAGACATCTTGTCAGCACGAGGAGTAGACGACGACTAAAGTTTTTTTCTCAAATTGATGTTGCCAGGTAGACTTCGCACGTAAGCAGCGAGCACGGTGTGGTCCACGTAAGCTTTCCTTTGTTCAAAATGGACGTGTGATAGATACCGTTACAATGTTCTGACCACCGGATTAAACTGCCGCTTCTCTTGAGTTCGTAGCCAATCTTCTGAGCAGACCAAGCTTGTCGTAGAATTTCTTCATCGGCTTGCGAAATTAAGCTGCATGTTGATGTCGGCAACTTCGTGTACCGTCTCAGGTGATGTACAGGGCACACGATGAAACTGCACGGCACTGGAAGTAGAACCAAGCTGTCTTCTTCTCCGTCTGCGTTGTAACATACAAAATGTTCTATCCCAGTGCAAGATTCAGTCTGTTCTGGAAGTCCTGCCGGCTTGAAGTGAACTCTGCGGTATCCGATAGTGACGTCACTATACTTGTCAATGTTCAATGGATTGAATGCTACGTGCATGATAACCGTGCGCCAGGAAAGCAGAAGCCAGACTAAAAAAGAAAATTGAGAAAAGTCGAGTACGTGCATATTTTTCCCGTTTCCTGCAGGCTCCATACCTCTGTAAGTAATGTGCACGCACGTCTCGTTCAGTGACGTCATTTCAGCCTCTCGTATCATTTGCACGTACCGCTTCGGCAAATGAACTCTAATTACGTCGTCGAGTACGCACGTAACACTCTTCCCAAATGGCGTGTCTACTAGTTGAAACTCTGTAGCGCTATATTTCTTCCCTATTTCTAGATCTTTGAGTTTCCTGTACTGAACTGCAATAACGTTCAATTTTTCAAACAGAGCGTTCATGGTTACTATTGTACTTCTGCCGCGCACACACAAAGCAACTGGTCGGCATTCTTGTTTGTTGACAGCTTTTTATACCTCCCCCCCCCCCATAAAAAACTGAGTGGTGTCATTTACACTGGTGTTTTTTTTTATTTAGCTATTCATCCCCACATTCCATTGTCCATTTCCTTAACATTAGAGCATTCATACGCAGACCCCGGGGTTATGTGACTGACGCCCTGGGCAAGTTAAACTCAACCGCCCCCTTCTCTCCAACCCCCACATTATAGTTTCATGCGCGCGCGATCAGGTGGACGAGACAATTTTTCTCTCTTTTCTCTTATGTACTTGTTTTTGTATTAAACAGAGAGAGAAAGGGCAGGAGAAAATATGCGTGCATGAAAAAAAAATACAAAGTTTGTAATTTTGTATTTACTTGATGTTTTTAATTAAGAAAAGTATGCAAAAATCTCGCTAGTAGCGCCCCACGCCCGCCCCCTCCTAGCTGCCGCCCTGGGCAGTTGCCCAGTCTGCCCAGTTGCAACACGGGGTCTGTTCATACGTGAACAAACCAGGTACTGCTGACAGGTGGTACAGGTGTGAATAATATTCGTGTAGCGCGCTTTTAATTTCCTAAATGACGGACAATCTTACATCGTTTGCAAGTTGCAAATGTTAACATTGTCGTCGCAATAAATAGAAAGCCAACGTTCTTGTTCTACGCCCGCTACAAACACAACTCTATCCATTTCTACGCTAGTCAGTTCGTCAAGTACACTGCTAATATGATCATACTGTGAATCGCCTTCTAGCCACTCCAGCCCATGGTAGTATTTTGTTAATCAACGATTGGTTATTTTTTTTTGTCTAGTAATGTCCACGAAAATGGAGGTAAAAATTTAAATGTCACAGTACTGCCGTCCGCGTAGGCCTTGCTAATTTCTTTAATTATATGTCCAATTTGCGACTGGAAGCCTTGAACATTGACGAACATGTCGAAGTCTGATTGGCAACTGACCGTCTGTTCGTACTTATGTCAGTGCTTTAACGACTCTATCGCATATGTTATACATAGCTAAACGATCGTGTATAATCTATGCGTAAACGTTTGTATTCGCGGGCATATTTTCATCAGTCGTCATTTCTATACGCAGGTCGATAACGCCCGATTTCAACTGATCATCCTGTCTACTGACATCGAATACCAGCAACGGTGCACTGCTGGCATACTCACTCGGTTCGAGTGCCGGTGAAAGCGGCTGGCTGTTAAAACCTTTTTGAAAATTTGAAACCATTTGATAAATTAGCATGTACGAGCCGATGGTGAAATCATTATTTAAATTACAGTACGGGTAACACTCAGAGTTTAGAAATATTTTAACATTTTTTTTTTTTTTCACGTGATAAAATTTTGAGCGGTCAGACTTAACGGTGTTCTGTTTTCCCATCTGAAAAGCGAGGATATTGTATCGTGGTTTTTCAGCGGCAAAACTGCCTTTTACATTCCGGTGGACATTCTGCGACTGCGGCACGTTGGGGTACGTTTCTATAGCCCATGTTATAAAAGCCACATCTACATTTCTGCCCTTCTCTACGTATTTAAAAAATTTGACGCGCTCTGAAATCTTTACCTGTACATGTGGCAGTAGCCATTCTATGCTATGTAAATACAAAGATACTACTTCCGAATTGGCGGCGGTATCCAAGAAGGAGTTTTTGTGCGTGTTCGCTAAAAGAATGACCAGTTCTTGCTTCGAATTAATTATTACGTGTCTGTAATCTTCAGCGAACCCGAGAAGCATGGACAGAGGAACGCAAATTTCAAATTTGCTACCATTATAGATGGGAAGCGCGTAGTTAACATATGTGCTCCAACCTGCCATTTTTGCTGCGGGCAGTTGATTACGCGTTAAAGAGAGATAATTTTGAATAGTGGCCGTAATGCCTATGTCTCTAGTAGAATCTAATTCGATGCTGTTCATATTAAATATGCTGAATCAAATACAATATACAGTTTTTTTTTTTTTTTTATATATTTTGGCCCACCATTTGCTTTAGTTATTGCGCCGCGAAATCAAAGATACGAATTGCAGGGTGCGGAATAAATATCTGAATTTTGAACGGGGATGCAAACCTCTGACGACAGAGAATAAGGGCCTGGCAGATATGGTACGTGGGAATGAAATTCAGTCTTCGTTATTGTATCTTCATAGGCCACCGCCTGTTCGACATTAAGTATTTCCACGTCCATTTTTTTTTATTGTAAATCCTAGACTTTTATGATGAAGAGCGTTCTTACGTGTTAACACACCGCTACTATGAAGCGAACTGAAGTTTGTTTTTTAGTCTGGGCTGGTTTTATATTATTCTTAAAATTGAAACCCATCTCTTTTTAAGTGCAAACACAATGTAATTTCTTCGCCTCGAAAATTAATAAGCCTGTCCTCTTGAACAACTATGCGCACAGTAATTTCCTGTATGCTTTTTGCTACGATTGGAACATAAATGAGAAACTTTGGAACTTCCATCAACTTAAATCCGGGAGGGACGTTTGACGAAAATTCATGTAGTGTCTGGCTAGGTTTGCCATTAAGGTACGACTCGCAAACCAAATTACACGTTATTCGAATCACGTTCACAGGCAGGATAGAAACAGGTAGTGTGGACTCGTAAACTTTTCCCACCTCAAAAATTTTATTTTCGTAGCCTAGCAGCGAGGCGAGCGTATCTTGTTTTCGAAAATCAATATCTGCACTGCATATCATTTCACATCTCGAAGTGTTGGCATTTCCGCGCATTACCAATGAGACTTCGGGCAACAATGCTCGGCTTAAAAAAGCGGCAATATCATTAATCTCATAAGAACCTTCCGGAACACAAATTTCTTCAGGGCGCCCTCCATTCACATAACGGAATGCGGCGTTGGAAGTATCCACGTTCGGTACGGAGAAATATGTTTGAAAATCGGTGAGCACTATCGTTACGCAGGTCTATAGGAGGAAAATGAACAGAGCGAAGCTCCGACGTCGTCCCCGTCAATATCAACGTGATAGACATTACCGAAGTCTTAAAGTCAATTACACGTACTTTTATAAAAAAAAATCAGCTTGAAAGAAATCTCAAACACGAGTGCCCGCAATTGTATTCACTGGGCAGTTGCTCGGGAAAATAATTATATGTTAAGTTTGTATCGCCCATGTAGGCTTCCACTTCTGGACAAGGACGCAGATTTACAAAACTGTCGTAAACTAGTACATTGTTTCCCGACTTTGTGTACGCTGTCCAGTGCGTGTCTTTTCCGCTATTTTTGTCTACATTTATAACACCTCATTCGTTGTGCCATGGTTTTCTAGGTTGCGTGTCCCGCATAAAAACACCGCGAGAACGATGGATTTTTAATTTGCGCGTAAATTCCTTGATGTCGATGTTTGTAAGCTGACATTTCGGTAGTGATTTCAGTACTTTCGCTTTCCATGTTAGCTTTTATTTCCTCTGCCTGTTGCCTCCTACAGCATAAGGTTTCAAGTACAGTCCCCAACCGTTTTTTTTTTATCTTCCATTGTCTTATTATGCCTAACTGCTTCAACAAGTTGTTTGCCCTCGTTTTTTGCAGTGTCAACAGCTCTGGCAATACTGCTAACGCCTCCAATCAGTCCGCCGATTGCTCCCAAGGCTGGCAGTATTAACGGTAAGAACCCTCCACACATTTTTCCTCCTCTCTTGCGACGCGGTTTTCTCGCAGTCTTCCTACCAAAACGTAAGTCCATTCCGCGTTTCACTTTAGTTTTCATAATTTTTGAAACACCCCAATATGCAAGTCGTTCACCAATTTTCGAGTTTGGCGATTTTGCAATATTTTTTGCTTTGACAGCTAATTCGGCGTCGGCAGAATGTCTGTCTGCTAAGTTATCGCTAGCGGCGTATTTTATATCGTGTTCTTTACAAACAGAGTCTAGCGAATTTATACCTTTGTCTCCCCTCGCCAATCTTTTAGCTAGCTTAGTCCCAGGCCCGCAAAAATAATAGCCAGGTAAGTGTGCTTCGAATGGTAGGTGATTAATAAGCGTATTTAATAAACTGCGACCAGATTTTATTTTCGCGACCCAAACTCTACGAGGCATTACAACACACTGACCTAAAAAGAAAATTGTGCGCTTTATATATGTTTGCGCTCTCTCTCTCTCTCTCTCTCTCTATACATATATATATATATATAAATATATATATATATATATATATATATATATATATATATATATATATATATATATATATATATACACACACACATGTACTGTCATTTTGCAGATTAGTTTTTCACATGGAGATCACCAGGCAAGTAGTGTCTCTACCGATATGCATAATGCCAGAGGATGAAGTAGTGCCTCGCGAATCGTGACATGGCATCTTATTGCCCAGTTCACTTCGGGTTCTTATTTGTGGGGTTTCAGGTTGCGGTAAGAAGTATGTCTTGTTAAGTTTGTTGGAAGAACTGAATGGTGCTAGATATGTGAATGTTTATCTGTACTCGAACTCCGTACAACAGTCTAAATACAAACGTCTGGAGCAAGTTTTGCGAGAAGTAGACGGGCTTGGTTACTACACTTTCAGTGAAAACTAAAATATTCTGTCGCCAGAAGAAGCTAAGCCTAATTCAATTTTCATTTTGACGATGTAGCTTACGAGAAGCAATCAACTATGCAGAAATACTATTCGATGGGGCGTCATATAATGGTCGATCTGTTCTATTTATGTCAGACTTATTCGCGAATGCTGAAACAGATGTTGCGCGACAACATAAACTTACTAGTACTGTTTAGAATGGACGACACAAATTTATGTCACGTTTATTCTGACCACGTAAACACGGATATGAAGTTTGATAAATTTAAAGAGGTGTGTGCTATGTGTTGGAAAGACCAGTTTGGATTTTTAGTCATAGTTAAATGCTATCCCTTACTTAAAGGCAGGTACCGCCGGGGATTTGATCAGTTCATAACTGTCCACCAGTAAGAAGTGAGCTACGCCATTTCGAAGTTCGGCCATAATGGCATGAAGACAGCGAAAGTTGCATCACTCAGACAGTGGACGGGCAGTGCAGTATTGACGGGAAACATCTTAAACATGCCGAATGCGCTTCGTCTTTATATGCTCTGCTATTGGCATCGTTGTCTCGCAGATGTGCACTGGTGAGAGATAAAAGTTGCTTGTGTTGTCTCAAGGATGCCTGTGTGTAGTTGCCCGGAGTATATTTAAAAAGTTATTCATAGAGTCCAGGGGCAGGACGAATCGTAACATTGCCAACTTGCAAACTGTCATCAGGATGGAAAAAAAATCAGTTTTTTTCCCAAATACGACTTTTTGTTTTTTCTATATACACCATACGTCCTATCGGCTATTGCAGGCTTACATGTCTTCAAATATTGTTCAGCACTCGCAATGCATTTTCGAGAAGCTTCCTTCTGTCGTTTTCATTCGGCTAAAGGAATGTCATCATCTTCTGTGCGTCTTCTTTTCTTGACTGTCCCTGGTTCGATGTCCGCTTCTTCTTGCTTGATGTTAGCTGGCTCCTGTGATGTTGGTTGCTGCTGCTTCAAGCCGTCCAGTCTTGACATAAATGGTTTAAATGTTTCTTCCAGCATGGAGTCTCGCTCCATTTACATATGTTTGGCCAACAAATTTTTAGCTTTCACGTTCTCTATGACCCGAATTAAGTCATCAGTGACCTCAGACATCGTACTAATTAAAAAAATTACTGATTGCAGTTTATATGTAGTATTTTAGTTTTGTTCACATACAACATTAAGATTCACGCAAGAGGAAAAAATAAGAAGTTGGTACCTCTTATTCAGTATTCTTTGGAGACTGCGGACCGATGGTTGCTGTACGGTTTTAACGAATGTTACAGGCGGCTTGCGGGCCACTGGTCCTGGAGTAAAAGTTTGCCGCAGAATCGTAGCAAGCACAGGCGTATTTTTTGTAATTGCGACTTCCAGTTTAGCCACCTGAGTTGTTAACGAATCCTTACGTTTTTCATACAGACGCTGTTCTAAAACTTCAAGTTTTTTATCCACTAAATTTGCCGTGTTTGTAGGTACATCACTTATGTTGCTCATTACGTTAGCAAGGAAAATAAGCCTCTAATACTTTTAACATTTCCGAATTCGCGGACTGAACGTATACTTGGTTGACTGCATCTGCAGCTTGTTTTGGCATTATTGCCGACCTGTTCCCTGATGCTATAGCAGGCTCTGGAATATTCAGCAATAGTAAAATAGATGGTAATAATATAATAGATTACGTCTATTGGGACGAAGTAAACGAAATGGTTGATAGACTGAAATTTCTAATTGCCTCTCAGACGGCTGGAAATAACTCGCACACAAACGAAATTACGAGCATAATCGAAGAGTTGCGTGAAAGTGGTCATATTTTTATAATGTCGCATGCTGAAATTGCTAGCGAACTGCATAAGCCGGCACAATGTAATTATGCTAGACGTGAGGTATTACTTTTTGGCAAAAACGATCTTTTCCAGGCGGATTTTGTGGAGATGAGACCGTATGCATGATTAAACAAGGGGCATAACTGTATGTTAACTGTAATCAACTGCTATTCTAAATATGCATGGGCAGCCCCCTTAAAAAAACAAGACGGCCAAATCAGTTAGTCGTGGAATATCAATTGTTTTGTGCGGGGTAATTCCGCCAGCCAAATTGCAGACAGATTTTGGAACCGAATTTTTTAATCCAGAGCTTCGGAATTTGGTGAAGAAATATAACATAAGTCACTATTCTACAGGTACAGGCATGAAAGCAGTTATAATAAAGAGATTTAATCGATCTCTCAAGTCGCGTATGTATCAACGATTCTCTTCTCGTGGAAAATACATTTGGATCGATATATTGCCTGAATTAATTAGCGAGTATAATACTTCAGTACATCGCATGATAGGAATGTGTCAAATATATGTCAAGGACGATTCGCTGTTGAAAAATGTTCATAAAATTCAAAAGAAAATTGATCGACGCAAATTGAAAGCACATGTAGGCGACTAGGTAGACCCGTGAAGTTTCGCTCCTGCTCTCCGCCACTCTAGTAGGTGAACAGTGCGGTGTTTTCAACTGTAGATTGCAGGATTGCACAGGAATTTTACACTGCTTATTGTCATATAGTCAAATTCAATTAGTGTGTTTTACGAACTTACTTATTTCGCTGTTTTTACGTTTTTGCTTTGTGAGCAAGTGAGAATACAGTGGTATGGCTGCCAAGCAGGTCGAGATGCGCCAGCTCGAGCAGCTTGTGCAAGAGAGGGTTAAGGAGCTTGTTCGCTCGAAAGATATTATAAGTGTGATCGTTGAGGCTGTTACAGCTGCTGTCTCCGAGGCGGTTATATGCGAACTCAAAGAGACAATATAATTTAATCACTATGAAATCAACGAACTTCGGGAGGACTTATAAAAGACGGAATCATCGTTGCGGGACGCAAAGCGCGAGATATTTTTGGCTCAAGATGATCTCGAACAATATCAGCGGCGGTCGAGTCTGCGAGTGCTCGGGATTGGTGAAAGTGAACAAGAAGATACAGATGCACTGGTGCTTAATGTGGTACATAACAAACTGCAGCTGCCCCACATCTCTGTTGAAGATATCGACAGAAGCCATCGAGTGGGAGCCAGGAAAGATGGTAAGCCTCAACCCATTATTGTTAAGTTTATTTTGTACCGAAGGCATAGCGAGGTTTTCCGGGCGAAGCATTCACTATTCGTGAGGACTTGACTTCAAAGCGGCATGCGCTGCTGAATGCTGCAATAGCTAAACATGGTCTGCAAAATGTGTGGACTGCGGACTGCAGAATAGTAGTTATGACTGGAGGACGCCACCACTACATCACGAAAGCAGAGGAACTGCGGATTGCTGGGTGAAATTAGACCACTAGTCTACCTGCGGTCATTAGTACAATATTAATTTAGGGGTTTTTTTATATTAGTACTGTATTCAATAGCATTCACTTTGAATTTTTTTTTGTTTAAATTGTTTTACTTATAGTTTCTCATTGCATGTATCATACAATTATGTGTGTGTTTTTGTTCAGCTACGTATTATTTTGCCTAAATCTACCGCATGTTAGCAAATCAGTATTTGCAATTCCCGGATTCACTGACCTCGATGCCTTTTGTGAGTTACTCGCTTTGTGCAGTTTGACCAATGACATCCTCTGATGGTATAGATGGGCGGTTTTCGTATTCCCAGAACTCTCCAAACGCTTGTTCCCAGTCACTTTGTTCGTCGTACTCGGCCTGTCAGTCACCCCCACCCCGTAACAGCTACCCTGCAGGAGGTCGTCCTGCTGTAGCCACTAATCCGGAACAGTGTCTTTGCGCTGCATTCACTCAGGGACCCCAAGGCGTGCAAGTAGCTCACATTAACGCCCAGTCTCTCATAACCCATATTGACGAGGTGAAGGAAATATTCACACCACTCTCGGTGCATGCAATACTAGTGAGTGAAACGTGGCTGAAACCGTCACTCCCTTCAAATATGGTGAAAATCCTTGGCTATGTCTTTTTCCGAAACGATCGTATTAATAAGAGAGGAGGTGGAGTATGTGTGTAGGTAAGAAACGATAATAATGCCAAGTTATTCTCTCTTCCTCTTCAGAATATACTGCAAATCCCGAGTACCTTTTCGTAGAACTGACAATACAAGAGACAAAGCTTCTAATTTCAACAGTAAATCGCCCTCCTAGGGTAGGTGAATGGTCAGATTTCGAAGAGGCGCTGCCTCGCCGTGTTCCAAACTATGAGCATTTAATTGTAATGGGGGACTTTAATGTTAATTTATTGCATGCGACTAATGAATCGAGTAATTTGTTGCATATGTCCACTGGATTAGACATGACTGTGTGTCCTCTAAATGCTACTCACCATACTGCTGATGCACATACCTGGCTGGACTTAATATTTACGTCTCGTCCTGATCTAATTGATTTCCATGGGCAAATTAGTGTACCAGGGATTTCCCACCATGATTTAGTGTATATTTCTTATTCGCTGCCCTCTCCAAAATATCAGTCGATGTTAATAACATATAGAGACTTCAAGAATGTAGACATAAATAAGTTGCAGTGCGATGCTGTGCTAAAACCTTGGCATAATGTAATGAATGCAGCTACTGTTGATGATAAGATTTCGGTCCTAAATCACCTACAGATGCAAGTATCCAATACAGCAGTGCCCATCAAACAGAGACGAGTGACAAAGCCACCCAGCCCTTGGTTAACACAAGACATACGACATCTAATGAAAGAATGTGACAGAGTATATGCAGTCTTCAAATGCGACTCAAGAAATCAGTCCGCGACAACAGCAGGTAGTTTTGAGGCTTACAGGAAGCTGCGAAATAAATGCACGCAAGCAGTAAGGAAAGCAAAACTACAGTATTCACTTAATTCGCTTAGCTCTTGCAGTTCCTCGCGTATATTGTGGCAAAAGAATTTTATGTGTATATTTTTTGTATTTTTAAATGTAAATAATGCTAACTTAAGGACATAAAACTGAAGTTTTATTATTAAAGTATCTAATTTATACATGCTTAATTAATAAAAAAGATGCAACAAGGTCACTGTCGCCAGAAAACAAAATCTTACCCCCCCCTCCCCCTAGAAAAACCTGAAATGACGCCTCTGTGGTAACGATTATAAGGCAGAAATGGTCTCATCAGTGGACTCACAGCCAGATTACGGGGGCGAACAGTTTCAGTTTACCCACTTCGAGCCTGAAGAAGTGTATAAATCAGTAATGCGTATCAAATCTGAAGATCAAGGTGCAGACGGAATAAGTATTACCATAATTAAAAAAATAATACACATAATACTCCCCGCTATTGCTGACATTTTTAATTCTTCAATTTCTGCACGCACTTTTCCTTATGATTGGAAACATGCAATTGTAAAGCCGTTACCCAAACATTCTAAGGCTACAAAATTAGATTATTTCCGGCCAATCAGCCTATTGCTGGCACTTTCTAAAGCGCTAGAATACTTGGTGCACAAGCAAGTATACGATTTCGTGAATAAAAACAAGCTACTAGATACTTTCCAGTCTGGCTTCCGAGAAAAGCATAGTACCACTACCGCATTACTGAACATAATGGATGACATACGAATGGCCAAAGATAAATGTTACGTAACAATATTGGCATTACTTGATTTTTCTAAGGCTTTTAACTCCGTTGGTCATAGTATTTTAATTCATAAACTTTGTTCACATTTTCATTTCTCTAGAGACGTTGTCGCATGGTTTCAGTCATATCTTCACGATCGTCAGCAATGCGTTGTAGTAGACAACAAACAATCCTCATGGAGGAAGATGGCCTGTGGGGTGCCACAGGGGTCGGTTCTTGGCCCCTTACTCTTTTCCCTCTTCATAAACGACTTACCAAAATCATTGAATTACTGTAGCTATCATATGTACGCTGATGATCTGCAACTGTAAGTGTCTTCTCCTTTAAGTAGCATTGTGGAATTAGTTAGCAACCTTAATGATGACCTTGAGTCTGTTGCAAGTTGGTCTGTCACAAATGAACTATGCCTTAATCCTGTCAAAACTCAGTGTATTTTAATAGCCTCCCATAGAACTGTTAATGAATGCCGAAAAATGACATTGCCTACAATATCCCTCGCAGGATCACCGATTCCTCTTGTTCAAGAAGTTACGAATCTTGGTATCATTGTTCGTGAGGATCTCTCTTGGTCAGGACACATTGCAAAAATTTGTAAATCATCATGTTCCATTTTGCATATGCTTAGCAGGCATAAACGTTTCTTGCTACATGCTGCTAAAGTAACGCTCATTCAGACGTTAATATTCCCTGTACTGGATTACTGTGACGTGTTGTTCTCAGACGTCGAAGAGAATTCAGCAGCTAAATGACAACGCCTACAAAATGCATGCGCTCGTTTTATAAGGTCCCTGATGGTAATATGGCCATGATAAGCTTTGATGTTCTTTTATTAGCACTAGTTGTGGTTATTATCGGAAATAATTTTTGACACACTATCTAGGGTATCTGGTAAATTGAAGAAAAAAATATTTATGTATTGAGATTGAATGGAATGTTTAAAAACCACTATTTTCAAAAAACATAAATGTGTGCCATATTAAAAGCACGTGTTGTTAATATGGCCAACTATGATTCTGGTATAAATAATAATAATATTTCAACAGTGAGACACAAATATATTTATTTTTAGGTTGAAATTATCAGTATAAATGGGAAAGTCATGTATTCATACAAAAATTGAATAAAAAAACTAAGATAGTCCAATAAGGTACTTTTTTTGTGGTTAGATAAGCAATATGACTTTTAAATATGAAACTGACAATCAAATGAGGCTTTGTAAACACTAACATTATCACAAACATTTTGGACAAATGAACAAGTCTTTGTCGTCTTTGGTGAGGCCAACACATTCTTCGTGGACATAAATGCCACAAACTCCACACAGTCTCATATCTTTTACGACATCTTCACAACAAATTCCACAAAACCAGCTCTCAGTCTTCTTTGATGCAGAAAGCTTGGGAACAGCCTTTCCTTTATCTTGAGCCATGTTTCCACTTTTTTTGGTATTTGATTTGGCAGTCTTCTTGCCATTTTTGTTGCCTTCAAATAAACATTTGTTCAGGAACACACCTCTGCTGTTGATAGCCGGTTTGATAACCCTGGTTGTTTTTCTTTTCTTTTGTGGCGTAGGCAGTATTTCTGCAAACGAACTTCCAGGAGATGATGTTTCTACTTTTTCTGGGGTGTGATAATTGCCCGAGTCAACTGGAGAACGTGAAAATAGGGGTAAGTCTTCAGAGCTTTCTGATTCAGATGAAGAACTGTTAACAGGTCTACGACGCTGCCGTTTAATAGTTGGCTGCTGTAGACCAGATGGGCCTGCCAGGGAATGTAAATTATTGTTGTTAGGTTGTTCTTGTAATACAGTAGCTGCTGGTGTTTCGTTAACAATATCTGTATTTGGAGATGCTGCCATTTGATTAACAATGTCTGTGCCTGGAGGTGGGTTCTCGGTAGCTGTGCTCGGAGCAAATGCCTCTTCTGGGATGACTAGTAGATTGAAGGGGTAGATGCCTGTAGCTCTAAACCCACTTTTCATGTAAGCCTGTGTCATGGACTTCTCCCACGTTGGTGTAAAGACATCAGCAAAGTTCAGCCTAGAAATATCCTGAACCTCTTTGTGTGTGTCAAAGTACAGGAGTGCATGCTGATCCCAAAATATCTCAAAACTCCGGAAACAACCTTTGTCTAAAGGCTGTAACTCGTGTGTTGTATTTGAGGGCAGACAATATAAAACAATATCATTCTCTTCAGCCACTTCGCATATAGTGTAATCCAAATGTGACTTAGCCCCATCAAAAATCAATAGACAAGGCCCACATGGTTTGAATCTAGAAAAATGCTTCAGAAAGGTTACAAAACACTCTGAAGTCATGCTACCCTTTCGCGTCATTACTGTTGTAGAACCTGTAGGCAAATGTTTTTCCCAAGCTGGATTTTTTCTTATCCCAGCGAACAGGATCATTGGGGGTATGACAGAACCAGTTGCGTTTCCACAGGCTACGACTGTAACACTCTCGCCATGTTCCTTCGCAACAATATGGACCCGCTTGGATCCCTTTTTTGCCAAAACCTCGGGATCTTTGTGCAATTGTAACCGACAACCCTTTTCATCCACATTGAAGATCCTTTCAGGAAAGTTTAAGAAATTGTTATCTGTTAGGAGCTTCTGTAACTTTTCGAAATGGTCCCCAACAATGAATTTGTTAATTTTTTGGGCACGGGCAGGATTTAACCGTTGAGCTTTTCTTTTACTAATTTCCGGATTTCTTTCCAAAAACCCCTTCAACCAATAGCGACCTGCCGATTCCTTAGTGAACCGGTGATTGATACCATTTGCTTTGCAGTACTTAAAAACATTCAATTTGAGCATCTTAGATGTGAGTGGATAACCAACATCCGCTAAACGACATATTCTTCCGCAAAGTTCCTTCTCTTGCTCAGTTGAAAGTGTTGCCTTACAGCCCAATTTAGATTTTACGGCCGTATTATTAGTAAGATAACGGCGGAGAGTTCTCCTAGGTACGACATACCTTTTGCTTGCAGCATTCATGGATAGGTGCCCACCTCTTACAGCAGCTATTGCCTTGGTGAGCCCCTCTTGTGTCCAAGTACCCCGTATCTTCTTGTGAGCATCAAAGGGATTCATTTCTGTAACAAAGTAAATAACATGTATTTTAATTTTATGGAATACTTCAAAAGCATTCTTAGAGGAACCTCTTAAATAAATATTTTCTTAGACATTTAAAAATCAGAGAATTTACTAATGAGATAAATAACACATAATTTATTATTATTGTTATTTTACACAACCCATAGGATTGTTTTAAAAGTTAGAGTAATGCCTTATTTGTTTCAAATCGTAGTGTATAGGACACCAGGGCGAAAAACATTCCCACATACGTTTAATTTATAAAAGCATTACAAAAATATCTAAACCATTATTTTTAAATCAGATGAATAATTAAATATGCTATATTTATAAAAACTACGATAATTCAAATATAGTAAAGGATAAAGAAACACGTACTGATGACTTAAACCATTAGTTTCATATAATGTTGGTAATATGGCCAACTGCAGCTATTATGGCCATGACGTTGGCCATATTAACAACATGGGCGACATTTCAGATAGTCTCTAACAAAATTTTACTGGCGAAGAAACAATAAATTTTATAAGCACTGTTCGAATCAGCATACAATACTGCGTATTAATAAATTAAATAATTTATAATATATAGTAGTATAACACGATAATATATTTTAACTTACCAGCATAAAATAACAAGGCTATTATTCAAACAATGAAAACTTCAGAAAATGACGTCTCCAAGCCGTTGTGCACGCTCCACGAAGCTGTCAATATCTGAGCGTCTTTACAGTGATGCGTGGCAGACCATCTCAGCACTACCTATCGGTTTCCGTCCGAACTACGTGAACTGCAGCCGATTGGCCATATTACCAACCTGGCCATATTACCATCAGGGACCTTATTTGGTTTATAGCCCCGCGTTCATGTATCGGAATATCTCGATAGACTTAACTGGCTGCGACTAAAAGACAGGTGCTTATTTCATAGTTTATCCCTCGCTTACAATATCCTTTCTTCAACTGAAACAAGCCCTAAATATTTAGTGGCGAGGCTAAAAATGTTGGGGGAAAAACATAACTTTGGCACTCGGTCTAAGGAGTCACAACAGCTATTTGTGGGATTAGAAAATATTAATTTTATAATAATTTTAATATGACATATTAATGTTATTTATTTAACTAATTTTCTCATCAAAAGTAGATGCTAATTACTATAAAGTGGTTTATTTTATCCTCATTCACGAAATCCTTCACTGTATATGTTGCGCTGGTGTGGAACTCTTTACCTGAGAATGTGCGGAATTCGTCAACACTCCCGGCTTTCAAACGTGACGTATGTAAACACATCAAGTTATCGAGCTCGAGATTCCAGAATTAATAATTAGGCATATAAATATTGTATTTGAATTCTTCGCTATAGTTCCTAAACATTAATACTTCCTTTATAAGTCCATATAAATAAACAATAACATTAGTTGAAAGTGCTGAATTTATTGGTTCTAAATATATTAGTTTCATTAATGTACAAACTTAGATAGCCGTATATAATATTTGCTGGTTTTTTCTTTGTATTTTAAGACGTTACAGCCCATGAACTGTAATTATTTCCACATTAATTGATAATACTTTATGTGCGACTTTATATTTATAATAGACTATTTTTAATTTTGCTACTATTCTGTGCAGGACCTTAGCCGATATATATATATATATATAAAAGTATATATATGTATATATATGTGTGTATGTGTATATATGTATACGTGTATGTATATGTATGTATGTATATGTGTGTGTGTATGTATATGTATATGTGTATGTGTATGTATATGTATATATATACATACATGCATACATACATACATATAAATATACATATATTAACAACCATCTGCCTTAGGTTAGTAAAAATTAACTATTGGTTGGTATTTTCGTGAAGTGCTACATTGTTGCTGTCTTACTTGTTACATAAATTAATCAATTTTATTTTTATTTTTTTTTTAATTTTTTTTTTTTGTTTTGTGCATACATAAATTTTTGCATACCTACATGACAACGAGTTAGGACATTGTGTTGGGAATATTTTTGAAGAATAATTAACTCTGTACGAGTGTTTCTTAGTTGCTACTTCACACAAATATGTAAAGTGGTCTGTTGTATTGTCATGTTAATCATCATTAGTTTTTAGTTATTTTTTCTTACTTTTTGGCAGTTCTATGTTAATGTAATTTTATTGTTTGCATCTGTAAAAAAATGGTTAAGTGTAAGAGAAGGCTACATGCCTTAACTTCGCCATTGAAAAATAAGTCAAATAAAGAAAAAATAAAATTAATAAATAAAAAACATGTGTGCGTTTCAAGAGTCAAAGGTCCATTTACCAAAGGATACCATCCATCATGGACGAATGAACTGTTGAAAGTTGTAAAAATACGCCACTATGAACCCAGGGCATATTACCTGGAAGATTCTGAAGGTACTCAGATCCGTGGCGGGTTATACGGTGAGGGAATAAAAAAAAATTTTCCTGGTGTTTGCTTTATTGAGAAGGTCTTAAGGCGTATGCCAAACAAGCTGTTTGTAAAGTGGGTAGGTTAACCGAATAAGTTTAATACTTGGACCCGTGCTTCATCTGTAATTAGTGATAAATAAAATGTACTGGCAAAGTTGTATAAAACTACTGTTTCAAATAAATTTTTTTTAAATATGTAATTTATACTGGAAAACCTTAGATAGTAATACGTTTTAATAGTATGGGTGTGGTAATTGGCACAGTGTGTAGACATGTCTTTCCTGGCGACTTGAAGGCGGGAGATGGCTGAGGTCATAAACAACTTTACCTACCGCAGTTCTCCCAGGGGACGTACTATCATCCCGACAATTAGACCAGGCCGAGATGGCGGCATTATCCCCCTGGGAGTGGGCGGATGGTCCTTAGCCCCAGCGTGTGACAATAGTAGGTACCTGGGTTCGCTGAACTATAGCGCGGGAAAACCACCCTCTCCCCCCACCATCGCTCGCCTGGTATCGGCCGACCCAGGTGACAATTGAAAAGGTTCACTGAACTCTGATGCACCACCCCTCTCCATGACTGTAGCTCACGAGATTACCCCTCCCCTCGCACCAAAAGTGGTTCGCTACAGCGGTTCCCCCCAACCCCCTGAGCCACGTTCACAGGTACCGAGCTACCTTCCACCCTACCTCCCTCCCTCCTTCACCACCCTAACAATGCATTCGCTCCACATCGTGTACAATAATTTCTGTTTTAACTTTGGCTCGCAGCACAGACATGGACTCTCCATATTTTGAGAAACTTATATTGGAGGCGGCAGATGTCATCGACGAAGAAATAGCGGCAGAAGGGCGCCGCCCCTAAGCAATAGGCGGGCCAAGTGAACTGTGTCGGCGGCGCTCTTCAAATAGCGACAGCAGTGAGGAAAAGCATCTGCGGTCGCCACGCCTCCGTTTCCCTACTGGCGGTAGAAGTCGCCGCCGCCCTGCCAGTCGTGGAGACGAAATGGAGACGTGGGCGAAAAGACGTTCTAGCGGCACCAGGTGTCCTATTTCCTCGCTGTCGGGCTCCGACATCGCTGACGTGGATGTGACAGACGTCTGGAGGCGGAGGGAAGAAAAGATGTGCTGCAGTCGACATATTATCTCCGACACCCCTGCCACATCTTCAATCTCCCCCCCCCTCCTCCACATAAGCCCGGCAGCGAGAACGCCAAGACTGCTGTCGATGCCAGAGTCGACATCATCAGAGCCGCCTCCAAGGACATCTCACCTGCCTACAGCCATCGCTGCCCCTTGGTGGAGGACTCCTATGATTTTGCCTCTGGGGCATCCAGTTTAGAAGCTGCAGGCACAGCAAAAGAAGCAGAGGACTGAAGGGACGCGTGGCATCTGCGACTGGACTTTGGCGACGGCTGTGTCATTGTAGGTGAGTCGCCTGTAGGCCAGTCCCCCCAATCTCACGTCGTTGAGGTAACACGCCCACAATATGATGATGTTTCATTTCAATAAGAAGAAATGGGACAGCAACATATTATGGAGACAAGCTCAGAACTCGAGAGATTGGAGGGAGTGTACTACAGTCTTAAGTCGTCAATCCCCTGTGGACAGGGTCATGTGTCTCCTGATGTTATGGCACGTGATGCTGGCTCACAGGGGTCAGATAATAGAGCCGGACGAACAGAACGTCTCCACGAAGTAGTTGCACGTTTGGAACAACTACAGAAGCGATACATATTAACATTCGTCAATCGCACTCAGCGCTCGTGACGACAATGTCCCTCTTTACGAATAACCTCAGTGAAGAACATAGATACACTAGTGAGGTTATTCATCAAGAGGTACTGAATCTTCGCGATGCGCACGAAGAATTAGTCAATGATAATATATCGTTGCGGGGAGAGTTGTTACAAATGTGTCAACGCCAAGAGGAGATGTTTGCGTTTGTTGCGGCTCACCTAAAATTTTTTGTAAATAAAATTATGTAAATTGTTGTTTTTTATGTTGTCTTTAAATAATGTAAATAGTTTTACTTTTGCAGCAATAAATTGTTACATTAATTTTATTTGTTTTCCTTGGCTACTACCTATCAATATCATTGCGATTAAAATACACATCACCTTAATTAGCTACTACTTGCAACGAAACTTTATCTTCAAAGTGTAATTACCGCTAAAAAAATGTATTTTACTTATTGGTCTATGCCGTACAGTTTAAAAATATCTTTAAAGTACATACTGATGGTGATCCAAATGTGTGAGAGAGACATAGCTTATAAAAACATACTGTGCATTAAAAATAATATATATACATATATAAATAAATAAATAAATATATATATATAAAGGACTGGTCATGCTCATACACACACAAGGACTGCCATCCCCCATTTCGATGGCAATACACTGTTGCTAGCATATATATTTAAAAAAATACTTGAGAAATAGACATAGCTACGTTTAATTTATTGAATTATAATACATGTACTAGTATTTTAAAAAACCTTCACTTAAAAAAAAAGATAACACAGCTATGCCTATCTGATATTTTAAAACTCTACACTGCAAAAAATATGTACTTGAGAATTGTCATAGGTATTAAAAAACCGCACTTGAAAAAAAATAGTTATTATGACTAACACATTTTAACTCTACGCTGTAAAAATATACACGTAAAATAATCATTTTAGCATAATTATGCTTTGTTGGTAAAAAAAATTATTTCCCTTGTATATACACAGTAAAAAAATTATGTACACTACATCTTAACTTTGCATAGTTATGACTTAAGTTCATTTTTAATTCTACACTGTAAAAAAGTTTGCACGAAAAAATAAATTTAGCATAGGTATGCCTACTTGGAAAAAAAATTAATTTTATGTATACTACATCTTAACTCCAGTCTTTCACAACTACACTCGTACCTCAATCGACTAGAGCGTAGGTCTACTGACACAAAGATTGCAAGTTCGAATCCAACCACCGGCGATAGATTTTTTAGTGTAGTCTCAGTTTAAAAAAAAGGTTCATTTCCCCATACACAAACACACAAGACTTCGCCCTTAACAGCAACAGCGACATTAGAGCACTCTAGCAGACGATGACGTAAGCATTGGAACAAACATGGCGGCACCCACGTAACATGGCGGATGCTGACTGCAGCACCGCCTAGCAGACAACGACGGAAACGTAACGACACGAGCGCCACTTACCAGCCAACGATGGATACATGCGACCCTGGTGTCGTCTACCAGCCACCGATGTTAACAAACATCGGAGATAGAGGGGAAAAAAATTCCCGCCGAGGGAAAAAATTCCCTCAGTCTACAAGTGACAACAAAAAACAAGATGGAGGACAATACACGACAAGATGGACAACATGACACGAAAACCAAAAACAACATGGTGACCGAAATCCAAAAACAAAATGGCTGCCGAAACAAAAAAAACATGGCGACCAATTGATCCAAGATGGCGGACTGATCCAAGATGGCGGCAGATTGATCTGACATGATGGTGGCTGCTCCACTGCTCCACAGCCTCAAGCATCTGTTCCAGCTTCGGCTATTTCTTACTACTGGGGCAGCACTGTTTGAGGCTACAATAAGCTGAGTTTCAACACAACGCAGTCATCAGGTAACTTGATACATAAAATGCAGCAGACATGAAGGCACTCACACTATAAACAAGGATGTCCTGGGAGAGGAAACCCAAGTGAGGGACTGCCTGGCAAGCCCACTGACGGTTCTGAGTTACACCCGCTAGGGCCTTCCAGGAACACTCAAACATTTTAATCAATCTCGGGATACAAAAAAGGAAGACAGCTGGCATATTAATCCACGTGCATACCTTAAAACCATTATATGGATTTGTAGGCACATGTTAAACAATAACAACTGTACACAAAAATCTTGCAATGCACACATTTAATCTGCTGGTGGTGGTGGTGCGCTTAGGGACAAAATTTGAAAAAAAAAAAAAAAAAAAAAAAAAAAAAAAAAAAAAAAAAAAAAAAAAAAAAAAAAAAAAAAAAAAAAAAAAAAAAAAAAAAAAAAAGCAGAAGAAAAATTTAAGAAAAATAATAATCAATCAAAATATGCTTAAGCAGGACACGGCAAAATTATTTATAAAACACAAGTAATCGAATAGTATAAAATATGATGAACAAGACACATTTCTTTCAATTAATACAAATATATGTATATATTTATTTAAAGAAACGCAAAAGATATTGTGTACACATCTAATTTGTGGGATCACAACACAAACTGTGGCAACACGGGAAGTTTCTCTGCTCATCCTCTTTCTCGTTATATTATAAAAAAATTAGGTGTAAACTAAGTATTAATATTTCTAAATTTCCCTACGCAGGAGGTATTGACCTTTTGGCTAGGGTACTCCACGGAAATTTGCTAAATATCTTCGGTTACAGTCATAACATTTGACCGAGTTTGAGGATTCAGGCATAAAAAACAGTGTTCCAGCTCAGCTAATGACGCTTGTATAAAAAGGTACAAGCACGTCAAAAACCAAAAACACTCTGATAAGCTTTAGCTTTGACCACGAGTTAAAGAGTTTTGGTACATTTCGCGTGGTAAATTTGTTACTATTTGCATATTTCCTCTTCACAAACAACCACATGATGAAATGTCTAAATTTCATTGGTGTATCGCCATATATTTTATAACATAATTAACATTTACTGACTCAAATGTCATTACACCACATTTTATAAGTCTAAATGAGGGGATGGGATATGTACTTGGTAAACGGTAACAAGCTATACGGACACCAGTACAGAAAAAAGACTTTTCTACAAAAATGTGCTGTATTATTGAAAGTATTGAATAGTGACGTGTGTTGGAGATTTAACATGTGGTCAGTTAAAAAAAATTTAAGACATAACATTTGTGATGGGGACAATAACATTATGATAATAATACGTAGATAAATTTGTAACGTTTCCAAGTGTGAATGTTTTTTGCGTGATTTTAAATGGCATGAATGCAGTGGCAGTAGAAAATAATTTTTATCTAAGGTTATTATGACTGTAAAATTTTAATACTAAAATTCTTCCAAATAAAAACCTTTAAAAAGCTGTCATCGTAACACCGTGAGGTGTCAGTTGTCATGGGAATGGCACACGACAAAGCATTATATTAATTAATTATGTTTTCCCCAGCATAATTTAATTATCAGTTTTTAATTTCGTATTTTAGTTAGTTTGAGTTGAGTTTATCTAAATTTTTGCATGAATTTTGAATCGTTACTTACTTTTACACATTGAATCGTTTTATGGAAATTAATCAAATGTTTTTTGTGATTGCTCGTAATCAGCTTTGGTAATGGACAAAGCCAACAAAATATTTTAGCCGAATTATTCTTTACGCACTGCCTGATTTCAAGTGGCTAATGCACTGGGTTTTGATAAAGGGACGGTGTTATGCATCAACCAGCTAAGTGCCAATTATTAGTTGTAAATAAAAACGTGTTTAAAGGTTCTCAACTTCGAACAATTCTTACGAGAAGTAGGAATATTTTAGTCTTATAATGGAAATATTCGGAAGACGCTACAAGACCAAAATACATTTTAAGACGGTTTTAAAACTGAAAACGTTTTCACCTGTGTTACTTAACACTATCGATTGGCGCATAGCTGGTTTATGCATAACGCCGTCCAAAGGAACTTCGCTAAATGCTTTACTCAAATTTTATCTTAAGAAAATTTTAATAACACAAAGTTTAGATACTACTTTGCACCTTTCTATTTTTTTTATGGAGATGGGCACGTGAATAGTCTGTGGGGGAGGGGGAGGCAGGGCCTCAGCCAGTACTTGTGTTCGGTGATGGGTGAAAAACGAGGGGGTAGGGGGTCGGAAAACCTGGGAATATTAATCTGTAAATTAACACCCATCCACTCTCAATAAAGCGTTGCCCGAAAGGAGTGGGGGAGGAGGTATGTGACTCTCCCCCGGGAAAATTCGGATTTCAAGGTGCAAACGTTGCTCCGTAGTGTAATGGATTAGGCACCGGTCTACGGTGCGAGAGGTCCTGTGTTTGAATCCCGGCTCGGGCATAGATGTAGTGTTGTCCTTTCAACCCACTTCATCCTCATCGTTCTGCTAAAAGGCCGTAAAACACTCTCACCTTTCACCTCACCTCAAGGTGCAAAATTGACGCTACTTAAGTAGTTCCTGTAAGGAAAGGGGTAAGGGTCGGGGACCTCTTGATCTTCATCTGCTACATTCCTGAGCGAGGGCATGGGTTACCCTTAGCAAAGGATAAAGGGGGAAGGAGACATTGTTGAGAAAATTTGGAGATGTACTGTGTAAAAATTTCCAATGGGTTATATTCTAAAGATAATGCTATTGATATTAAAATTGTATGTAAATTTCGATATGTTTACACTGAAACTCAATAAGTTTCTAAAAATACTTTAATAACTAAATATATAAATACGTATTTTATACAACCGACAATGAAAGAAAACTTCAGCATTAGTCAACATGCCTAACTACAAATTGCGTAGCCCTATACAATAAAATTTATTAAAAATTGTTACAATCAAGAATTTAAGAAGTAACATATTTAATGCTTTCAAAGTTAATACAAGTCAGTGTGAGACACTACCATTACATGAAATAAAGAATAAATATTATGAATGTACACTACTGCAAGGCTGGGGAATACCGGAAGACTTCACAGTGGATTTATTTAAAAGAACAACAAAAATACAAATAAAAACAGAATCAAACAAAAAAAAACCGCAGCTAATCTTGACTTTTATTTTTATTATTTTTATAATTTTGTAATATTGTTTCTAGTCCTCTATAAATCTCCTGGAACGCCCTCCTAGCCTTGCAGTGGCGCACGTGCACAATAATTGATTTTTAATAATGACATGCTCTCTTGTTCTTACTTTTTTTTAGCGATATTAATTTTTGTACGCCAAAACGAGCGCAAATATAAAAATATCATCTTCTCCATGTTGGCTGGTTTTCTTCAACACAGTAAATACAACCGTTTTAGCTAATTACATAATTAACTAAATTCTGGTTACCTGACTTTTTAGTGTACAGTGTATAATTTCTTGTTTTGAAAAAAAATAGCTTCCACGGTAAGAATCATTTTAAATAAATCTGCCAAAATACATTTTTGATATCAGCTCTCGTTTCAGTTTTAAAAAAATATTGCTAAAAATGTAGAACTAAAGAGCATAGCCCTAATTCATGATTCATTCCTATTTCATGAATCACAGACCATTACTACTACAATTCCAAACAGTGGAATAAACCAGCCGGACCACTACTGATCTTCACTTGTGGGAATCGTGCCGGACAATATCGCTAATCGTGTATTTTCTCGGATATCTTCCGCCTCATCTGTCCTTGTATTTCAGTGCTGTTTCATACATTACTCACCCTCCATCGTTTTTCAACATTATAGTAGTTAAGAGCTTCCCAAATGTTACTATTTTCTTCTATGAGTGGGTGTTCTACACATTTAAATCGGGGTCTCAACAGCCTTTATAGCAACTGCCGTGGAATGAATGGCCTTGTCACGTCATTACAGATACACCACGCTCGTGTGAACAACATGTCAACATACACGTGTTACACATTGCTGTTATCAAGAACTTTTTTAAAGAAATCGTGAGTTAATATTAACTCAAAAGGAGCCGATAGGGTTTGCATTTGGTTTTATTCAAAAATCATGTAGGAATGCAAACAACTTAACGACATATTTACATATTGCCTGCTTTATCTAAAGCTCTTAGATTTCTTGCACATAGACATATATTAATTATATTCATATTAACTCTCTTCTTGACAGTCTTCAGTCAGGCGTTTGTAGCCATCATAGACCGTTCACTGTCTTTATTAATATTACTGATATCATAAACTTGGCTTGACAAGTCTGTTATACGGCCTTAGTCTTGTTAGATTTCAGCAAAGCCTTTAACACAGTTATTTACAGTATAATTTTAAGAAGCTAAGATCATATTTTGGTTTTAGTGAAAGTGTGGTTCAGTGGCAGAGATCATACTTAACTCACCAAGCAATAAGTTTTAATTAACAATTATCAATCTACATGGTGATCTGTGGATGCTGGTGGGTCACAGGGTTGAATGTTAGATCCTCTGCTATTTTCCTTGTTCATTAATGACTTACCGAGTGTGTTAACTAAGTCCAAGTACCTTTTCTTCGCTGACGGTTTGCAAATATATTAGTCCTTTTGAATATTTGGGTCACTGCGATTGATGACATAAACTCTGAACTCGAGGCTATTCACCAATGGTCAGCCCGTAATGACTTGAACGTGAATATTACTTATTATCTGTGTATCTTAATCGGCTCGCGAATTGTACAAAGTAGAGTTAATTAAGCATTGCTTCCAAATATGTGCCTGACTGGCGTTCCTATACAATTTAGTAAAGACGTGAAAGACTTGGATGTTAATTTAAATGATAACCTTTCCTAGTCAAATAGTTTTACCAGCATGTGTAAGAAACTATTATCTGTATTGCATACCATTTGCAGGCGTAGAAACTTTCTCCTTACGCATTCAAACGTTTCCTTGGTCCAGTCACTTATATTTCCCAAATGGGGTACATACACATTTAACCGAAAAATTGGCAAACATAGTACAGAGAGTAGAAAACGCGCTCTTGCGACCTTTATTTAATCTCGAGACACGCGATCATCTTCTTACGACTTGGAGAAAGGTGTCAGTTGAATCGCTTAGCATGTTTATAACGTTTTAAATAAATCCGGTCCTGACTATATGAGTAACCGACTGGTTCCATTAAGCGATAGCCATAGATTCTTTATTCGTTCAAATAAAGATGTACAGCTGTGCACACCCATCCATAAGAATCAGTTCTGTACCAATTATTTCGTAGTATTAGCTTAGCATAACATATAAATTACTGCCAGATGTAAGGAGTTGGTTAACACTCTCAAAATTTAAACTAAAGGGCACAAAACACATTATTAGCTGTCATCCATGATTCCAATATCACACAAACTATAGAGTTAATTGTTCATGTTAACGTATGTATGAGTGTGTACGTGTATATACACATGTATGCTTGGTAGTTATGTGCGCAAGGTATGAGAATGCATGTATATATCTCTCGTGCATTTAATAACTGGCATCATATCACTGTATTTCATTTATCTGTATATGATTATTTTTACTAGCCTACTTTCCGAAGAAAAAATTAGGCTTTGAGGTTACCTTTCTCCTTGGTGTGTGTGTGTGTGTGTGTGTGTGTGTATGTGTACTCCCGTAAAAACTTTTGAACCAGTGGGCCGAATTTCATAAAACTTTGTACACATATAGTTCTTTGTAATCTGACTTTGACTTTTTCATATTTCGTATACTCCATGCTCATATTTACAAAATGATGGTCAATTTAACATTTTTTGATAAAACTAGATATGTCAGGAACCGTAACTTAGAATTTAATAAATATTGGTACACATACACCACATACAAAGTTGACTTTTCTTTTGTATATTTCGTTCATCCTGTGTGCATAATTTCAAAATGGCGGCCATTTTATATGTTTAGCATAGTATCACATATCTCAGGGAATATTTTTAAGAATTTCACCAAACTTCGTACACAAATACTATATACACAGCTGACTTGAATATTCTGTATTTCGTTTATTCTGTGGGCATATTTTCAAAATGGTGGCCATTTTTATATTTTTAGCATACTATTACATATCGTACTAAATATTTTTCAGAATTTTATCAAACTTGGTATACATATATAACATACAAAGCTGACTTGAATGTTGTGTATTTCGTTTATTCTGTGTGCATATTTTCAAAATGGCGACCAGTTTTATATTTTTAGCATATTATTACATATCTTACTAAATATTTTTCAGGATTTTATCAAACTTTGTACACATATAATCGTACAAAGCTTATTTGAATATTGTGTACTTCGTTCATCCTGAGTTCATAATTTTAAAATGGCGGCCATTTTTATATGTTTAGCATAGTATTCCTTATCTTACTAAACATTTTTTAAGTATTTCAGCCAACGTTGTACACTTCATAAAAAGTTGACTTTTCTTTAGTTTTTATCGCTTTGCCTGTGGTCATGTTTTTAAAATCGTGGCCATTTTTATATTTTAGCATAGTATCACATGTCTTATAAAATATTTTCCAGAAATCCACCAAACATGGCGCACATATACTATACACAAAGTCGAATTGAAAATCGTCAATTTCGCTTACCATGTGTTCATATATTTTTTTAATTGTGGCCATTTTTATATTATTAGCATAGTATTACATATCTTCGAAATTATTTTTCATAATTTCTCCAAACTACATACACAGCTGTCTTAAATATTGTGCATGACGTTCATCTTGTCTTCATATTTTCAAAATGACGGCCATTACAATATTTTTATGAGCATAGTTATACACATCCTAGGATATATCTTTTCAGAATTTCATTAAACTTGTTACATATATACTGCATACAAAACTGATTTGACTTACATATATTTCGTTCGTCTACCTGTAATATTTTGAAAACGGCGTCTATTTTTATTTATTTTTATGTTAGAAAGACTTCTCAGATATATTTTTCCCAAATTTATTAAACTGGTTACTCGCATATTACTTAACAAGCTGACTTACCTTTAGTATATATAGTGTATTGTAGGTCTAAATCGATAGTATCATTTAATATTCCTAGATTATGTAAACGATTTTAATTTTCAGGGTTAATTTGCACCCACTTTGAGGAAAGTGGGTTTATCAGTTATGCTGATAACTTCTTGTTATATTATTTCATGAATTAATCATTTCACTATTTCTTCGTTTAGGTGTCCTTACTTCCATACCCTAACTAAGACGTATTGCCAAATTTAAATTTTACTTCATTTGGTCTTAAAAATAAATTTAGTGCATTGTTTTATGTAACAGTCATAGGTATTATGTAATTGGTTAAGTGTAAGTAAATGCTTGACGCCTTTACTTCGCAAAAAAAAGACGTTAATAAACAAATAATAAACCAGCACCTGAACATTTACTATTAACGGCACAAACATACACTATAATATGGATACACCAGCACTTTTAAATATAAAATTAACCTCAGAAACATGCAATGATCAATAACGGCATAATGTTTTTACCGTGCAAAGGAAAGCGCAACATTGAATAGGGTTGTACACTGTAATGGTATTACAGATACGTTTTAGCTTATGTATTATATTAATTGTGTTTTTCTTGTATTTATGTAATTTTATGTCTACAATGTTATTTTGAACTTTAATTGATTTAAAATTATAAATACTGCCCCAAATAATGTTTTAATAACCTAAATTGTGCATTTTCAATATTTAAACATTTTGTTAATTTTATCAAGGATACCCTAATTACCATAATGTATAAGTAATTTCAGTAGTTTCTGCATCATTTAGCATTTATTTTACTCCTATGTCTATCGGCAGAAGTTTAAAATTTCCTAGGCAACAATGCCTTAAAGTAGACCCTTTGAAACTATTGTGTTGTTGCAATAGTTGTTCTTATCTATCTCCCCTTCATACCAGCAAGCTGTCACGGCAGGTAGGTCTGCAAGAACTTATCTTTTTCTGCCATGTAACGTGTCAGTATTTGTTTATTTTCCTATGCAATTTTATTTGTTATTATATGTGAGACATTATTTAATATTGACAAGGCCTCAGATTATTATCAATATGTTGTAACATATAAAGTGCGGAGAGTAGTATACGTAACTTCACCTCTCTCACACATATACCAGACATGAGCTTATTGGGCTCGCAATACTATAACGAGAAATGTCAGTCCTTGCCCAGTCTACAAAATTATAATATTTCTAAGAAACAAAGTAGTACATGGAAGTTTACTTTCAGGAACTTTATATTGTTTAAATTTCATACAGTAGTCAACAGTTCCTAATAGTAAGAGCTTCCATGAACCTGCCAGGAAACAAACTACGATAGAAAGCAGGGTAAATTAATTTACAATAGAATAGGGTGTGAAGGATGAAGGTGACCAGAGTTAATTACGTTGCCGCCTGACTGCGTGTATTACTACAAATTCCATGGTATTGTAACTTTAGCAGAGTCAATAATACAAATACTGTCTTCATCCACGC
>PNEQ01120874.1:0-10673 GCA_003012365.1 Medauroidea extradentata
TATATATATATATATATATATATATATATATATATATATATATATATATATATATATATATATATATATATATATATATATATATATATATATAAAACTTTGTTTTAACAAGCTGTATGTATTTATACCGACTGTACAATTTATCTTACACGCGTAACCAACACGTGACGTGTCCAGAGAGGTTATAATATTTCCCGTGGTTAGCCGTTACGCGCGGAAAGATACGAAATGGCTGAAAATAGAACTTAACCAGGGTTTTTTTGAGTGCTCACTTTATCCCGAATCGCCTATAATGTAATTATGGAGGGATTACACATTCAAACAAAATAAATAAAGCAATTACTTTTACTGAAAAGAATTCAATTTATCACGAGATTTTTAAATGTTTGCTGCAATGGGAGTTTACAATTAAATTTTGTTGGATTGTGGACATACGCCATTTCTCCTGTTTAGCTGATCAAACCTGTGTTGAATGACAAAGTACGAAAACGAACAAGAAGAAAAAAAATATATAAAACGCAATTTAAAAAAACAATCCCAGAGGAATTCTGTCTATTTTTTTTTCTCTTTTTTTTTTTCAAAATAAATAATGTGGTGTTATATGGCGTTCAAAATATGACATATTTGATATGAATGTTTTGCATGATTTATTGTTTTAATTTTATTTTAAATATAACATACAATTAGTGCGCACATAAAAACTATAACTGACTGTCTGCTACTTCATTTGTCGCACGTAAAAAAAAAAACGGAAATAAATTTAATTTTACTCAATTTCACAAGACCTATTTAAAGCATCAGTTTGTCTTTAGACACTTCAAACCGTCTGCCGATTTGGATAACATTATTAAACACGCAAATATTTTTTGAAGTGAATACTAAGTGTAATTTTATGGTCTAGAAACAAAAAATCGGAACACAGCTATCCAGCCACTATAGCATTATCAATGTTTACTTAATACAATTTTACCCCATAGGCTCTATGGAAGGGAGGTTAAGATCCAACACCCCCCTCCCCCCAATAACACTACGCTCTACGCCCCACAAGTAGTACGTCAAGTCCGTAATTAGAAGGGTTGTTACTTGACTCACTCTTACTATTCAGTAATCTTTACAGAAGAACGTTATTTATAATATAAGTAAATGACACTTAGAGATGATGGTAGGATATCGCGAAAATATTTTGTACCAACATACCCTTGAAAACACTGCAGTTTCTTCCAACATCCTATATGATTGGCTGACCAATAACAGGCATCATATATTTCAACAGCGGGATTCTTATAGACTCAGTCAAATAGGGTAACAGCTTCACGTACAAAAAAAAAAGCCAGTAATCTTCTGACAGGCTGAACGTGCAGTCAAGTTTTCCTGCGATAAACATTTATACTTGACCGTGTTCAAAGAAACAAGGTCCTCAGCTCACATCTTGATTGACTTGTACAAGCTTAGTGAAGATGATTCAACCATTTACTGACGATGAAAGTAATTATTATTTAACTGCGCCACATTCACAAATGTAACTCAATAAAATACTTCCTACTACAACTCGTAATACCGATGTCCGTGTGTTCTTTCTCCGCTAAGCAGGTCCAGTATGTTAAATTTCTCATTGAACCTAGCTACTAATGTTTTATTGCTATTTGTGTATAGTGTATTTAACATTTAGTAACCATAATTCCATGGTAATCGGTCTCCTTTCATAGCGTGCAACAATACCAACGTACAAAAAGAAAATACACTTCAGACAAGGTCGGAACCTCATTGTTAAGACACTATGCTCATTAAAAACATCGTTTCTAAAGCCCAGTACACACGGGCATCTTTCTTGTACATGAAAGTGAGCATCAAATGTGTACAAGAAAGAGAACACTAGCTAGCGTTCTAGCTAGTATCCTACCAAATTGATTGTTTATTTCACACGGCCAACTTTCTTGTACAATCAGGTGTACACCAATAAAATTTTGGATACATTTTTAAGGGTGCATTTCGTGTATTGGAGGTAATAAGTGCAATACTTATTGTACCTGCACCAAAAATAAGCTTTAAAATGTAAAAATGGAATCATTGTCTCTAGTTAATTATATTCAGATGTAAAATGACATGACGCACGATCAACAAATATTCCTTTGATAGCATATTTTGTTCAGCTAAGACACTATTTATTTAAAAATGCTTCGTATTTGTAAGCTTTTTGTTCAGTAACATTCGCGCGTTCATAAAAATGGTTCGTTTATATTCGACTAGTACAAGAACGATAATGAAAAATAGAACCGTCCCTATCCCGCACTAGCTAGTATACAAGTCCTTGTATGCTAGTCACTAGTATGCTCAAGAAAGTGTTCACCTTCTTGTACAAGAAAGATGCCCGTGTGTACTGGGTTTAAGTCTTCCAACGTGGATAAAACGGCATTAGACTGCCATACTTCAAAATATACTAACTGGATGTATGTGAAACTCATATTGCGACCTGCACTGAGTTGTTGCAGACTTTCTACCAATAAAATTATATGCTAACCGCTTAATGTTCTATAGTAAAAACGGTTCGACGGGAAGCTTGCACGCTAGTTCAGAGCTTGTCTCGTTGAGGCGTTGTGGCATTTGATGCGCGCTTCAAGGTCGACCTTACTGCTCCGTCACTTCTGAGCCCTTAACGCACAAGTAGGCGGTTTAAAATTTTAAAAAAATTCCTCTTTTTTTGTTACTTTAACAAATTTTTTTATACAAAAACATTTTATAATGGGATTTTATATGCTTCGCGCTATATACCGTGACATGTAGGGTTCATGTGATTTTTTCCATTTAATAATGTTTACTGGTTTTCAAGATGTACATGAAGTAAAAGTATGCAAATTTTGACTTTGAAATTCCATTATAAGAAAACTGACCGAGCTATTTTTTTTTTCGTAAGTGGTAAATATACTATCAAGTTATGACTACAAAACTAACCCTATTGTATAGAAACATAAAATTATGATTTTTCTCCACTTGTACGCTCTTAACTGTGAAGAGCCTATACGTAAAGAGGCAGGCATACGCGCGCGCACACGTGGACGCGACTCGACCCCGCACGCTTCCAAACAGGTTCCTTCACCGCGTGGCCCAGAATCGCGCCGACCCGGCCAGAGAAGACAAGGAAGAAGAAGAATAGTTCTCGGAACAAGCAGCGAGTAGGACGGCCTGTGACTGCGCTGCCCTCGAGGCGGTTTCGCCTCAGTTTCGAACGTCTTTTTTTATATTTTTTTATTTGTACCATGTACCTATATATTTTTTATTGTATTAGACATAAATTGAGATTAAATCTTCCTCTTAGAAAATTTGTGTATCTCTCATAGTTTTAGCGTAATGAGTCGTAAACGTCAAAATTTGCACTTTACTGTTTTACGTACGCCACTAAAACCAACTGACATACCACACTGAAAAAATTCACAGTGTATAACAATGCTGTAGGCTATGATTTGACATATTTAAAAACAAAAAATAAAATATTTTTGTATTTAATAAAAAATTCTTAACTTTAAAATGAAAATTTAAAAATTACAAATACATTTTTAAGTACAAAAATATATACATATTTTTTTTTGTTTTGATTTGATTCAAATCATAGCCTACAACATTGTTATACACTGTGAATTTTTTTCAGTTTGGTATGTCAGTTGGTTTTAGTGGCGTACATAAAACCGTAAAGTGCAAATTTTGACGTTTACGACTTATTACGCAAAAACTATGAGCGACACACAAATTTCCTAAGAGGAAGATTTAATCACAATTTATGTCTAAAATAAGAAAAAAATTATGTGGTACAAATATATAAAAAAAAAAAAAAAAAGACGTTGAACACTGAAGTGAACCGCGCCCTTACGAGTGCGTCGTAGATAAATGAGTGAGTGAGAGATTTTGGTCAACGCTTAACAGCGAGGTCTTCAGCGCTGGTGAAGGGCGACACGAGGTGAGTATGGACCGGCGCCGGAATGAAAGGGCGGGGGAAACGGGAGATCCCCGAGAAAACGCGCCGACCAACGGCATCGTCCGGCACGATTCCCACATGCGAAAATCCGGGGACCGACCCCGGATCGCCTTGGTGGGAGGCGAAAGGTCTGACTCCTCGACCACCGCAGCCCCCGTGGTAGATAAATAAACGCTGAAAACATAAATTGAACTTCTACGCTTTTCTCGAAGCCAATATGGATAAAATACTCAACGACAATCCTAGATAATGGTATTTGCCAACTTTATGAGCAAAAATTTACCCAGAATTACTAATTCGTTACGCGTGATCTCTTGAGCCGCAATTAAATGCACGAGGTTCCGGCGTCAGAGATTGTGCCTCAGAAGTTCGTAATACTGGAAACAATTTTGTTCAAAACATTGGCTAAAACTATTGTCTAGGATCGCTATTGTTTAATTTTCGCAAAATGGCTTCAAGAAACCAACAGTTATAGATACATGCTTTTAGCGTTGAATTATGTCCCACGTCCTCTTAAGGCATATTCACAACTGTAATGCCCAAAGTTGTATTCTAGGACAAGAATGTACTGATTGGCGTATGTGACTGTGACGTCACATCAGTGTCCGAAGTTACAGTGTCCTAATAGGACGAGCTTGTCCATGAGAAAAGTATTTGCTAAATCTTAACTTTTGTTCGAAGTTGTGGCAAGAAAACTTCCAACTATTTACGCGGGTATTCCTAACTAGGTATTGAAATTAAGCTCAGAAGAGCAAGAACGTATAAATCAAGAGATGGTCAAAATATTACATTGATCACAACTTCGGACCAGCTTCGAACATAGTACGTTATTGTGAACAGCAAGGGCGAATTTAACCACGAAGTTCGGATCGCCCACGACCTATGTTTAGGGCTAGGAAAAATTTGCGAGTTCAATAACCTGCATGCCAGAATCCAATGTCCTATGCATACTCAAGACCCGTCTATTCGTTCATTGTCTGCTGTGTGAATGAGTAGCTGGTAATTGACAAACGGTAGTGCTTCGGTATACACAGGATAATGGATTCTAGCATGTTGGTCGTTGAACTCGCGAAATATTCCTAGCACTACCTATGTTCCTTGCTTAAGGGGGACTGATCCCTGTCAGATCGGTTTTACGGTTTTTCTTATAAATCAGGGAATATACACATTGTTTTACTTTTTTCACGCTGACAAGGCGTAGTTTATAGTTTCATTCACTTTTTGGAATCCATATGACATTGTTTCTGTTAATGTTGCGGCCTATGTAGTCGCTCCCGTAAATAAAGCAATTTTTCCTTTTCAGCTGTTTCACGTTGCAAAATAATGAATATATTATGGTTCCAGCAATTACATAAAATCGATTAAGTTTGTATCTATGCCTTGTCGTGACAAAAGTTTTGATACATCGACAGGAACAGAAGTTATCAAGAAGAAACAGATAAATCCAAGGTGGTAGGGATCAATACCCCTTAATGTTATGTTATCAATTGTGAACCCACCGTAAGGCGGATGCCCAGTTAGCCAATAGGAAACCTGACGTAACATGCAGAAGCCAAACAGACACGGGGCTGTTATCAACAACCTCGGACAGCCAATAAGCGGCGTGGTTCGCCCGTATCAAATAAGCCGCCACGTCATTCCACGTCTGTATTACTATCTAGTCTATGGCCCGCCGACTCCTCTGAAGGAACGTACCCGCTGTCAGACGCGTCACGTCTCGCTGCACATCGACGCAGTGGCGTTTATAACAAACGGAAAGCTGGGACAGAATTAAAAGCGGGGTTGTCCTTGCCCGGTGATCGCTGCAGTCGCGCACCGCCGCGCTCGAGCGGGTTTTCGTCTCAGCGCGTTTGGCAACACCGCGGCGCGAGAGCGTGCCCTCAAAGACGATGGCCTTCGACCAGCTGTACTAATGCCCCGGTTTCCCACGTTGCGTGTTTGTTGTGTTTGTTGAGCCGTGGCGCGCTCGTGCGCAGGGACAAGCCAGATTAATGGTTCTACTATACACCTGATGTACAAATTCTTTGTTTTATAGCCGTAATATTTGTTTTACAGTATAAATCAAAAATTATTGTTTGAAGAACAAATTTAATGTATGTGTTCTTTAATACGTTTGCACTAAATTTGTTTTATGCGTTAAATGCAAATTTAGCGAACAAATGCTAAAGAACACATACCATAAATTGATTCTACAAAGAAATAATTTTGATTTATACTCTTAAAACAAATTTTACGACTGTAACACACAGAATTTGTACCATCAGGTGTAGGTATAGTGGAATCTTAAGAGAGCGTGGTAGATACATAAACGCTGAAAATATCCATTGATTTCTACGCTTTTTTCGAAGCCAATATGGATAAAATACTCAGTGACGAACATAAATAATGGTATTTGCCAACTTAATGAGTAAATATTCATCCAGAATTACTAATTCGTTACGCGTGATCTCTTGCGCCGCAGTTAAATGAACGAGGTTCCGGCGTCAGAGACTGTGTCTCAAAAGTTCGTAACACTGGAAACAATTTTGTTTAAAACGTTGGCTAAAATTAGTCTAGGATTGCTACTGTTTAATTTTCGCAAATTGCCTTCTGGAAACCTACAGTTATAGATAAATGACTTTAGCGTTGAATTATGTACCACGCCCTCTTAAGGGTGTTCTAGTGCAATAAAGTCATAATTTTATATTTATATGAAATAGTGTTAGTTTTGTAGACGATACTTGTGAGTAAAGTTTCCTCTTACAAAACAATTTTAACTCGCATAGTTTTCTCATAACGGTGCATCAAAGTCATGAGGCGGCCGCCTACCTCACGCTTCAAATGAGTTGCAGTGTGTTCGTAACCAGATTTTTTTTCTACGAAGCAATTCCACGTGTGCCCGTTGTGCCAACGTACGAAAAGAAAACACACTTCAGACAAGGCCGGAACCTCACTGTTAAGCACGGTCTTAGAAGTACATGTCTGGGCATTCACCTACTACTCAATGTTTTATCTTTGACCCTCTTATGACTGAACGAAACTGCTGGCGCCACTATCGCAGTGGTACTGTTGTGAAGAGAAGTTCGTTATTTTAATCAAAAATCTGTGTTTAAACATATTCTGGTTAAATTTAAGTAAGTTTCTAATATTCGTACCTTAAAAATAGAATACAATTAATGTTGGAAAAATAATTACTAGCACGAGTGTGCTATGATCTTTGAAAGAACTGTGCAATGGGAGTTCATGACTAGATTCAATTTCTTGAACGTACTCCATTGCAAAATTGAATGACTGTCAAAGAAAACTAAACAAATAAAAGTTGTTTAGTTTTGTTTGACAGTCATTCAATTTTGCAATGTAGTACGTCCAAGAAACTGAATCTAGTCAGTGTGCTAGTGGCGACACCAGTTTTCATTCGTTTTTGCGGATAGTGAAGGAACTAAAATCAGTCATAAGGGGTCAATAATTTATAGGAGTGTCCAGACCTGAACTTCTAAGACCATGCTGTTTAGACACACACTATGATCATAAAAACACTGTTTTTAAGACCTCCAACATGGCTGAAAACGGCCAATTTAGACTGCCGTACTTCAAAATGTACTAACCGGATGTATGTGGGACTCAGATTGCGATGTGCACTGAACTTTGCAACAGACTTTCCAACAATAAAATTATATGGTCACCACTTAGTGTCCCATTGTAAAAACCGTTCGCCGGGAACCTTGCACACTAGTTCGGCACTTGGCTTGTTCAGCACTTGGCTTGTTGAGGCGATGTGGCATTTGATGGGCGCTTCAAGATCGACCTTATGTTCCGTCGTTTCTGAGCCTCTAACGCTCAGGTAGGCGGCGCCCTTAAGGCCTTGTTATGGAATTTTGCAGTGATTTCGAAAAAAAAATTTTATTGCTACCTAATACTCATATCAAAATTTCGCTGCACAGTTTTGACACTTATATGTTATGATTTGTAGCTGAATTTTTTTGTATAATTATACTGAATGGTGTTTTAGATTTCATTACCCAAAGTACCACGTTTTTCGCCGTGAAAATAAGCAAAAAAAATAAGGAAATTATTATTTTTTTTTTTGCTGGCGAATGGTACATTATTAAAAAAAAACGCATCCACAGTATCGTGCATCGTGTGATTGCACATTGACTCAAATTTTTTCTAAACTTTTGGTTAAAAAATATTTGAGTTATTGGCACCGGTCTGAAAAAAAAAACTCGGGAACAAGCCCTTGAAAGTTAACTGTAGCGCAAAATAAATGTAATTTCCAATATAATCGCTACTGTCACGTTATTAATCTCACACTTCCAAAACCACGAAAAATATAATATTTCAATGTGGCGAGTCACGACGAGCGTTAAGTGTTTAATTGTATAAATACTGAGATGGGAGAGGCCACAGCGGGGAACAACACGAAGTAGACCGAGCCAACTTGGGCCAGGTGGGCGGGGCCTTCATGCCCAATTCCGGCGCATCCTTCGTTTGGCGCGGGAAGCCGCCGTAACACGTGTTAATTGCGAGCATCAAGCACGTGTTTCCGTCGCTGCCCACGACTCACCTAACACTGCTAATGATGAACGTGTGTAGCTATAGGCATCCCTAGGTAATGTACGGTAAGTGTGCTTTACGTCTCATCGACGAGGTCATTAGAATTAGTGAGTGATAGCGCTTTAAGGCATGATCCGTTTATTTCAAACAATTGCAAATAACTCAAATATTTTTTAACCAAATGCTTTGAAAAAAATTTGAGACAGAGTACACTCATACGATACATAATTTTACCAGATCGTTTTTTAAAATAATGTACCGTTTGCGAGAAAAAAATTATTTTGCTTCATTTTGGCTTATTTTCACAACAAAATGTGTACTATTTCGGGGGGAAAATCTA
Organism: Medauroidea extradentata; assembly: GCA_003012365.1. Lineage (NCBI taxonomy): Eukaryota > Metazoa > Arthropoda > Insecta > Phasmatodea > Phasmatidae > Medauroidea > Medauroidea extradentata. The sequence goes on from PNEQ01120874.1 coordinate 8,841, forward strand.
AAAATCAGTTTGGTGTGTTGCAACAGAAAAATTCACATAAAAACGTTGATATATAAGTGTTAAAAGTGCCAAGGAATTTTTGATATATGTATTAATTTGCGTTACAAAAAATATTTTCGAAACCATTGCTAAACTAAGGAGCGAGGCCTTAATTAACATCGAGGTCTTCAGCACTGGTGTGGGGTGACATGAGATGAGTATGGAGCAGAGCCGGAATGAAAGGGCGGGGAAAACGGAAACTCCCCCTAAAAACCCGCCGACCAACGGCATCATCCGGTACGATTCCCACACGCGAAAATACGGGACCGACTACGCCGGGAATCGAACCCGGATCGCAGTTGTAGGAGGTCATTAGAGACAGTCACGGGTGCACACAAGGGGGGATCATTGCACAAGTTACGTATTTAGAATTTTTGGGGAGGACATTTTTTTTTTTCAAGAACTAAATATTTAATCATAAACGAATAATGTTTCCATGATTGTATAAGTGCTATCTCGGTATTACCTAAAAGTAGGCTAGTAAAAACCAGAGAAGTTGTATTTGCTTACGATTGTTGTTGCGAAATGGTAGCCTAAATATCTTTCCAATACTGAAGTGTAACTTGTAATATATTCGTTTTTAAGGTTTTGGGGGAGATTTTTTTTTGCCCATTGGGTATTGAGGGGATGGCCACACCTGGAGACAGTGAGACACAACTTGGTGCAATGACAAGGAACCACTTCAGCATTCGCGGGAAACCATGGAAGATCGAAATCAAGATGGTCGGAGTCAGGAATTGAACCTGGGTCCTCCCGAATACGAGTCCAATGTATTACCGTTGCACCACCTCGCTTGGTAATCGTACGCGCGAATGAATGCTTGGTTTCGTTTTGGTAAACTACGGCATTCTTTAATGCTGATGATTAGAGGTACGTCAATTTCGCGGATTCATCTGGCAGTAGCCTAGATTGCTCAGTCCTGTACACGGACTGGACACAGTCGATTATTCATTGGCTTACAACATTACAAGCGATAGCTCTATGAATCATTTCCTTATTTACTACTGGCTTGCAGTAGTCAAATGCGTTTCGTGACAGCCGCCAGCTAATCATACACGTGATTATCAAGTATACATTTTTGGCGTTAAACCTGACTTGGAATGTATTTGCGAAATCGACGTACCTCTACTGATGATTAGAGACTCAGAAATGTCGCGGGTTCAACGACCAGCCGGCTGGACTCCACAGTCCTGTATACACTATGTCTTCAGTTACTTGTACATTGGCTGCTGCTACAGCGAGTGGCCAAGTTGTAGGCCTACATCTGACGAGGAATACAGAAGTGAAATAGCTGGTAGGACGGCAAACTCAATCACACACGCCAGCAAGATGGCTTCCCTGGCCAGCAACATGGCGGAGACGCCTACCGCCAATCAGCAAAGGTTGCAGCCCTACTAGCCGGCAGCCAAGCTAATGGACACCATTAGTTGTGACGTCACACGAGCGTACTGGTTTCAAACAAATGTTGGTTTTGAAAGTTTAACATTGAAATATAAATGTAGGTATTAGTTACTAGTTGACTAAATACATTCTTTTAGTAATTGCCCATCTTTGAATTGCAAATAAATTGTACTATTCTCACGAGAACAAACGTGCAAGTTTACCTTTAGGTTAAGTAACCTCATTGCTACTTAAGCCCGGTACACACTAGCCATAATTCAGTATATAATTCCGTATCAAATTCATTACAAGTAGCACTGCGACAGTGTGTACCGCAACTACGCTGGTTCTACACAGAATTCCGTACTAAATTTCACAGATAGAGCCCGTCCTATTTTTCATCGCAGTGTATGA
>PNEQ01120874.1:10773-30262 GCA_003012365.1 Medauroidea extradentata
TTTCAGCCACCGCACCTGCGAAGTACACAAGTAGGGTTGCCAATAGCATTTGAATAGAAATAAAATTTTGGTTTCCTACTGAACAAAAGACCATCGAAGTTTACAAAACCTAAATAATACGAGATTGTTTCACTTATTTGGCAATTACACATACGTCTTGTATTGTGAAATATTTTTCGGGAATTTTACAATTACACTTAATGGAATGCTGCAACCAACATCACGAATATATTTTTATTCTTTATTTACTGAAACATGTTAGTAAACAAAGATAGTGTGTACACAACACAGAAGTTTTGCTACATAATTCTGGTATGAAATCGCAATCGAAATTTATAAACAGAATTAAGTAAGTAATTAAGAAGAGAATTAAGGATAGTGTGTACTGGGCTTTACACATAAATAACTCCGAGTTTGCTGCAATGTTATCAGTCAGGCTATGTTCATAACTTCTATGATTTTACTTATTTCGAAAAACAATACAATCTACCCAATTCTTCTTAGAGATGTAATATTAGATCATTGTTTAATACGAGACAAGATTATTTCCGTTTGGAACCAGCATCGTTGTGTGACGTCACACTGATGGTGTTCATAAGAAACCTGCCGTAACATGCAGGAGCCAAACAGACACGGGGCTGGTACAAACAACATCGCGCAGCCAATAAGCGGCGAAGTTCGCCCGTATCAAACGAGTCGCCATGTCGTTTCCATAGATATATATATATATATTTACTCTACGGTCGTTTCACATCTGCATTACTATTTATTCTGTGCCGCGGAAGTCAGTGAGGGTTTCTTTGCAAATATTGTACAAGGACAATATAGAAAAGTCTTAAGAAAAACAGGAGACATGTTATTTAATTACAGTTCACGCCGACATGAGCGCTGTTCCTTCTACAGCAGCATGTTGCTCTGTGGGCAGTTTTAGTTTTATATTCTGTTATTTGTAAATTGAAATGTAATCATGATTTTAGAATATAATTACGCTTTTTCAGTTATTATTTTGATAAGATAAAATTCAAAATATTTACAAACACATTTTAATATTATTAGTCTAAGAGAAATTTAGTCCGAAAATATATAAACACCATAGAAAATAGATATATAAGAATGCAAATTTTGCTAGTGTTTCCAATTCACGCCGTTAATGAAACGTCTCCCGCTCTAACAATGCTAAAACGCTGTACTTTCCCATATTGTCTTTTTACGATATTTGGTTTTAATTCAGATGTACTATTATTAGCCCTCTTGGGAGAGTTTCAGTGGTAGTGGATCAATCACGAATGTAACTGACGTGTACAGGAGTTTGAAATATTGTCAAGTGAACTTGCGTAATTTTCGGGTCCCTACAGATTATATTTTAATGAGTTTATTTTACCAGCATGACTTAGTCAAATACACTATAAATAAATACCGGACAGCTTGAGCGATTTGGCGAGAATTATGGTTGTATTATCTCGCCGCACCTTATGTCTAATTGATTTCAGATGTACGCTGCCAACGTACAAACCCTGAAAAAAAGTTCTGTATGGAAAACATATTTTCGTTGCATGGAGAAAATAAAATAATAGCAGTGCGATAAATTTGTAAAAATTAAATAAAATACGTATAAATAATAACGTACAATAATTATACAAAAATTATATAAAAATATGTGTTAGTTTAACACCATACCGGTATTAGTCTCTTAGGTATATGACTTAGTCTCCTTATTTTTTATGATTTTTAAATTATTTTTTGCAATGGGCGTGTTATGCGAAAAATGTAAAACTGAAATGTTTTGCTGGAAACACGCCATTATTAGCGAATATTTCTCAATCAAGTAAATCTATAGTTACGTAGTCACAAGACGTGTTTATTTTTTTTTTGTTCATCTTTTTCTCTTTCTTAGCAAATATTGTACAAGGACAATATGGGAAAGTCAGAAGAAAAACAGGAGACGTGTTATTTAATTCCAGTTCACCCCGGTATGAGCGCTGTTCCTTCTATAGTAGCACATTGCTCTGTGGGTAGTTTTAGTTTTATATATTGTTATTTATAAATTGTAATGTAATCGTGATTTTAGGATATAGACATGCTCTTTCAGATATTATTTTGATAAGTTAAAATTTAAAATATTTTATACACGTTCTCATACCATTAGCCTAAGAGAAATTTAGTCCGTAAATGTACAACCACCATAGAAAATAGATATATAAGGATGTGAATTTTGCTAGTGTTTCAAGTTCACGCTGTTGGTAACACGTCTCGCGCTTTAAAAATGTTAAAAAGCTGTACTTTCCCAGATTGTTCGTTTACGATATTTGTTTGTTCTTAGTCCTTATATGCAGCTGTAAATTTTCCGTGACTCACCACCATTCAGCTAGGAACGGAGTATATCCAACTAAACACTTCAGTTTCTAATTTTTATACCTGAAATTATGTTTCTTTTGAGTGTGAATTCTTATGTTGCGCTGGAATTATTTCAGAGAGACTTGTTTTCTAACCGTGCGTTTAAGTCTCCGTAGTAATTTTTCATGCTTTCGGCAAACCACTAACAATCAACATTACTATAAATACCTCACACACAAGTCAAAACAGATTTCTCTTTGAATTCATTTTATAGCTATACCTTGAATGAGCGAAGAGATTTTGGTAGGTACTTAACATCTAGGTCTTTAGCGCCGGGTCGCGGTGGTCGAATGGTCAGACCTTCCGCCTCCTACCAAGGCGATCCGGGTGCGATTCCCGGATTTTCGCATGTGGGAATCGCGCCGGACGATGCTGTTGAATGGCGAGTTTTCTCGGGGATCTCCCGTTTCTCCCACCCCTTCATTCCGGCGCTGCTCCATATTCGCCTCATGTCAAACCTCACCAGCGATAAAGACCTCGATGTTGAGCACTGACAAAATATCTCTCCCTCACACTTTAGTGCTGGTTTGGGGTGACACGTGAGTATGGACCAGCGCCAGAATGAAGGGGCGAGGGAAACGGGAGATCCCCGAGAAATCCCGCCGACCAGTGGCATTGTCCGGAACGACCGCGGCCCCAACTATACCTTTAAATGCGTTCCAGAGGGTCGCGAACACATTTTTTGCCGAAACTATTTGACCTACATTACATTTCTTTATCTACGAAAAGAACATTCATCTCAAACTAAGTCGCTTGTTGTAACATGTTTTAGAGCCCCTCAAAATCAGAGACTGTGCCGGGGGGGGGGGTGGTTTTAAACCCCCTTCCAAACTAGTCACAAAATATTGAGAAAAAAAAACATATTACAACATTTAAAAAGTTTTGTCTGTCATTGTTGTGTTACGGACAAACTGCTAAAAAAAACACTATTTTGCACCTTGAAATTCAAAATTTCCCGGGGGAGGACCAACGGACCCCCACTTGTAAGGGATGGTCGATGTTCATTATATTATTATCATGTTAAACACCCCCACCCCTTTATAGAAATACTGTTTACCCCACTGCTTAAAATTGTCCTAAAAGTCACAAATTTCAATAACATTATTATAAATATGATTCTCGTGCGTCTGAAAATGACTATAAACGACGTAAGCCATGTAGCTGGTCATCCTAATGATAAAGCATTTTAAGAGTGCGTGGTAGATAAATACACGCTAAAAACATCATTTAAATTCTACGCTTTTTTCGAAGCCAATATGGATAAAATACTCAATAACAATCCTATATAATAGTGTTCGCCAACTTTATGAGTAAATATTTATCCAGAATTACTAATTCGTTACGCATGATCTCTTGCGGCGCAGTTAAATTCACGAGACTCCAGCGTCAGAGATTGTGCCTCAGAATTTCGTGACACTGGAAACTATTTTGTTTAAAACGTTGGCTAAGAATATTGTATAGGATTGCTATTGTTTAATTTTCGCAAATTGGCTTCAAGAAACCTACAGTTACAGATTAATTCTTTTAGCGTTGAATTATGTACCACGCTCTTAAGGTTTGTGAGAGAACTGACCTAAAGAATGGGTTCGAGGGCCACTGACTGCTTCATTGGAACCTTGCTTGCTTTTACCTCGACGTGTGACGAAGCAGCTTCGAGGAAGAAGCTCACGGCGGCACAGAAAAGAAAAAAACGAAACTTAATGGCGCAAGCACGAGATCGTAATCTTCTTACAGCCAGTGGCGTAAGGCATCACAGGAGAAAAAAAAGTGGGGGAGGAAATTGTGCTTTGTAATGTCTCCGGACTCCTGTCTGAGATGCTTGGGAAGTTATCCAGAACTCGAGCTTCTTAGGGAATTACGTCTCCCAACCTGATCTCCCTTTCATTTTCTACCTTACACAATTCAAGGATCTGGTCGCATATACAATTATTACAAGGCAAGCATACTAACCCCTGAAATACTTTATAGGCCTACTTTTTTCAAGGTCACGAGAAGGTTGAGATGTAACCTCAGAAAGTGCCCTGGTAGGGGGAAGGAGACTCTAAACTAGAAACAGCGAGTATTTACAAGTTTTTCAGTTAATTTCCACAGATTTAATTTGTTGAAACCGCTCCATTGGAAATCTATCAAAAACTACAGATCGGATCAGCGAAATAAACTCACTTATCGAAACATAAATTTTCACTAATTAATAAAATAGCCGGACTTTTATTCCCAAAAAGTACCAAATATTGTGTAATTTTACGTTAAACGTAATTCTGTTTTTAATTATGTCATACGCTTAAGAAAAGCATGTACAAAATGTACAAGAAATTGAATAACACTAATTGCATTTAAACCCACGACCTTTGATTCCTTACACATCACAATAACCCCTAGCCTACGACGAACTCTTTCATAACATATCTGCCGTTACAGCTACGGGTTCCAATTTCTGCTGTTTCTTCAAAGTAGCCTAAAAGGAGGCAAATATCGTAAAACAACTTCATGTATCCAATTTGTTGGAAGTATTTTTTTACCACGTAGACAAGCCTAATTCTTCCAAACAAAAACAATTATTTTCAAAAGTCTATAATTATTCAAAGTTATAAGTTATTTTGCTTCGAAAAAATTAGGTGAAAAAAAAAGATTTCAACACTTCTATGTAACGGTTTTACGATATCTGCTCCCTTTATTTTATTTTTAAAAAATTATCGCAAAACAACGCAAATAGAAACCCACGGTATTGAAGTAACTGTTTTTTGTTTACCGGTGACGTGAGCTAAGTTTGTAAATTAGTTTTCTTGGTAATAAACAGTGTTTAGGGAAATACGAATTTTCGAAAGTGAGCAGCCAACAGAGCGAAACTCAAAAGCGTATAAAATGAAGATCTTCTATGTGTTGCCGCACTTTTTGGCAGGGCCACATCGTGTGAAGGCCGGCGTGAAGGTAAGGCCGGCTGCTCGACTAGGGAGATGAGCGTGGAGCGACGACGGAATGAGAGAGGCGGGGAAAATGGGAGTTCTCCGAGAAAACCCACCGGACAATAGCAATGCCCGTCACGTTTCCCACATACAAAAAAAAAGGGACCAAACCCGCTGGGGTTCGAGCCTGGATCGCCCGCGTGGGATGCTTGAGATCAGACCTCTTTATATATATATATATGTGTGTGTGTGTGTGTGTGTGTTAGGCTCCTTGGCAAGGTCGCAACATCGCCAACAAGCCAAACATCCCCCCTTTTCCCCTTTACAGCTTTAGTATTTGACAATTCCCTAGTTGTGACAGTATTTGGTGACTCTGACAAATGAAAAGACGCTAACGGACAAACACAAATTTTACACCCAGCCAGACCTGGGAATCGAACCCAGAACCCCTCGTATCCAAGTCGGTCGCTCAACCAACTGAGCTACGGGGGGGGGGGGGTCGGCAGCCCTCGGCCACCGCAGCCCCAAACACCTTACTACTATGTATTGTAAATATTACTACTGGTGGCCTAATTAAAGTGTAAACCAACACACATGCTAATCATTAAAAAAAAAAAAAAAAAAAAACAAAGATTTAGTAAAATGTCTGCTTAGGAAATGGCGGTACATTTTTCTTACGTGGTGACAAAGGTAATGCTACATTTTAGTTACAGATTTAAACTGTAGTTTTCAAGTAATACACTGAATAGTATAATTTGTATACTGGTTAAATAATGAAGTATAATTACTTATTCAATGTGTTGTTTTCTTACATTTTTACATTGGTAAACAACATATTCGCGAGCGAAAAACCTTGCAACTTATGGAAACTACTGATTCTAATTTTGAGTGTGGAAAGGGCTGCCCAATAAATAGAATAAGTTTTAAAAATACACGCATATACTTTAAATATTTAATTATTGTAACCTACAGAAAAATACCTTACGTGATTACTTAAGAGGGCGTGGTACATAATTAAACGCTAAAAGCATTAATCTATAACTTTAGGTTTCTTGATGCTAATTCGCAAAAAGTAAACAATAACAACCCTAGACAATAGTTTTAGCCAACGTTTTAAACAACATAGTTTCCAGTGTTACGAACTTCTGAGGTACAATCTCTGACGCCGGAACAACGTGCATTTAACTGCGGCGTAAGAGATCACGTGTAAGGAATTAGTTATTCTGGACCAATATTTACTCATAAAGTTGGCAAATACCATTATCTAGGATTGTCATTGAGTACTTTATCCATAATGGCTTCGAAAAAAAAGTGTAGAAATCGATTGATGTTTTCAGCGTGTATTTATCTACCATGCACTCTTAAGGGGAAGTGTTAGACAATTTTATTGTATTTTCTGGTTTTGAGCCATAACATTTATTCAAAATTTTAATTTTAAAATTTTACTCCGACAAATCATAGGATACATTCTTGGAAAACTGCTTGACGTAAATAATAATCGAATCTTTCATTAATTTGCCATGCAGTATCACTGCAAGAGAAATATTGAAAGTTAACCTATAATTGTCTTGCAATATTATGCATGACTAATTAACGAAAGATTCAGTTATTATTTATGTCGAAGAGAAAATTTTGGTAATACTGTTAGAATAAATGTTATGGGTCAAAAACTTAAAATACAATAAAATTGTGTAATAAACTCCCCCTTAAGGGCGCGGTATAACCGCAATTTTCATCACCATGTTTTAATTTTTATATTTGTGCTAGTTATTTTTTTTTCTTGTTTTAGACACAAAATGAGACTAAGTTTTCCTCTCATAATTTTTTTTATCTCGCACAGTTTTTGCTTGTTAAAGCCAAAATTTGCATGTTCCCGTTTTAAGGACGACACTAAAACAAACTCGTATACCAAACTGAAAAAATTCAGCTATGTTAAACCAGAAAATTAAACATTTTTGTATAGCCTATTAAAAAAATTGAATTTTTCACATTTTTATTTTAGATTTCAGTACTTTTATTAAAATGCAAAAAAAAAAAAAAATATTTTTTGTTTTTACATACATGGTGATGAAAATTACAGTATACCGCGCCCATAAGTTATATGTCTCAAAATCGCGGTCGTAGAACAGGTCGGGACACTCGCCTATCTACCAATGTATTTTGCTTGACCCACTTGTTGTGTTACCGAGAATGTCGTACTTTTTGGCGCTGTATTCCGGGCGGTCGGACTCAAAACTCCGCCCACTTTTTTCCAGTGTTAAATTTATAAAGTAAACAAAGATTGCTGGAGCCTTTTCTTACATTTGTGAGCGAAGGAAGTATTTCATAAATTGATAAAAATACGTTTTGATAAATTGTTTATCTTAGCGGAACGGTAGTGGGCGGAGTTTGAGTCCGACCGCCCTAACTGAAGCGCCAATAAAACACAATATTCTCGGTAATTTGGTGAACTACAGCCAAACAACAAGGGGGTTAATTTTCCCAGGCGAGTGTCCAGACCTGTTCTTCTACGACCGTGCTCAAAATACAGTACAGGCTCAAGAGTCTCCGAGGTGTCAGTTGGCACTTCTCGTCTATGACTCCACAGAAGACACTGCGAATTTGATCAAGGACACAACACTGAGACCTCCTCCTGCATAGTTTGTCGAGGAGCGGATGAAGAGACGTGCGAGAATGCTAGTGGCGTACTGTGCCAGCCGCCCGACCATACAAACCACGGAGTAGAAAACAAGTGAAGGAGTGAAAGGGTGCTTGCTCCTGTACATACGAAACAGCGGCGCTACATGCATCCCGTCACTTCGGTATGTCCGCCAGTGTCGCCACACGTACCGGATATCTCTTATTTGTACCAGAATTTGTACTCTGGTACCAGGTGCCAAAAATTTTTCATCCCGGTACGCCAAAAATACCAGAATTTTGTCTAGTTTTGTGACAGTGGCGGATTTAGAAGCATGTTTTGGGAGGGACTTACGTGAATTTATAGATTGTAAAACATACCAGCCATCACATAAGTGTGGTTGTTTACTGTTACACAACATTAAAAAACCACATACATCCAAGTAGGACACATTAAATGTACTTGGATCATCATAGAACAAAACTCCAGTTTCCTTGAGGCGATTGGACATACTTTGGCTACATAATGTTGAACACGTCTTGAGAGAGGCTTCAGCCTGATAGCCCCCCCCCCCCTCCTTTAAACCACCATTGGTATGTGACCATGTGAATGCGTTTCCTTGAATGCTAAGCACTAGATTTCTAGAATTACGTATGTTATGAACTTGTAAGATGTAATTTTATATCTCAATAACTAATCTCATTATGGTAAATTTAATATATTTTTATTATTAAAATTTTTATTCTAACAACACGCAACGTTTAATTACATTAAACGGAATGATAAATGTGTTGGCTCTGAGTTGAAATATATTTGCAGCAACTCACAGATCAATAATCTATGAACCTACAATGTTCCTATTATTTTTAAGTAATTCAAAATTATGTAAATGTTACTGATTTTATTTGTTGTTGCACACATATAAACTATTATATTGTATAGCGGAAACCATTGTAATTGACGTTAGTGGTAAAAAAAGTACACTAAATATGCAAGATTAGTTCCTCATTTTGTGTACCAGAATTTTCAGAGCCTGGTACCAGGATTCCACACCAGCAACCTGGCAACTCTGGTGTCCGTATTCATTCCTTCCCTCTAGTACGCTGCACACTTAGAAAATCAACCTTAAGCTAGCTTTTATTTTACGTTTGAGGCACGGAAACGGAGGGAACGATAAGTCAAATATAACACGTCCGTCAAACACCTCATCGCCCCTAGGCGCGGAGTACTAAACTAGCGTACAATGTTTTCGTAGAATGTTATTTTCAATGGACTTCAAGCGATATCACTGTTATTTTATTTGTGGAAATTATGTGGTAAAATCCATTTAATGGACATGATTTACTTTCGCAATGAAAATAACATGGTTTGCAGAAACCCTTATATGATCTATCTCAATATCAGAAAAATATGGACTTTGCGTTATCAGTCCTTCATTTATAAATTTTAGTCGTAAACTAGTATTGTTTTATTAGAGGTCTCCGTCCCTTGAAAAACATTTATTTATATACTTACACAGTGGATGGATGCGGCACAAAATATGTCAAATTGCATTTCATTCAACTCTGCCAGTGTAGCAGCACCGAAGTGAAAATCTGGCGTAACTACACTACACCAGTTCCACTGGTGTAGCTACACAAAATTTGAACGAAACGAAGCTTAGGGTGGCCAAGTAGTGACAGGCAGCAAGACCCCCGATGCAGCGTTGTCACATTTAATATTCCGGCCTTCTACCAGGAAGGCCATGCCTGAACGCGACTATTATACATGCGTACCTAAATGTACAGGCAAACGAACAGAAAAAAAAATTGTCATTACTGTCATTTTTACTCTCCAAGAATACACGCTGCAAAACTTGTAGTCAGGAATGCAAAGATCCTTGAACGTTAGTCTTAAACAAAGGTATTGGCGGTTCGGGTTAAAGTGAGCACTCAAAAAAACTCCGTAAGATTTCTATTATCAACTATTTTGTATCTTTCCGCGCGTAACGGCTAAAGCCCGGTACAAACTAGCCATAATTCAGTATAGAATCCCGTAGCTAATTCAGTACAAGTAGCACTGCGACAGCATGTACCGCAACTGCGCTGGTTCTAGACAGAATTCCATACCTAAATTCACAGATAGAGCCCGTCCTATTTTTCATCGTAGTGTATGTTTACGCGCATGCGCAGTACACAGTTTCAACCACCACGCAAGCGAAGTACACAAGTAGGGTTGCCAATATGATCTGAGTAGAAATAAAATTCTTGTTTCCTACTGAACAAACGACCATCGGAGTTTTCAAAACCTAAATAATACAAGATTGTTTCACTTATTTGGCAATTACACGTACGTCTTGTATTGTGAAATAGTTTTCTGGCATTTTGTAATTATACATAACACATTTATTTTTCTTCTTATTTACTGAAACATGTTAGTAAACAAAGGTAGTGTGTACACAACACCGAAGTTTTGCAACACAATTCTGGTATAAAATCTCAGTCGAAATTTATGAAGATAATTAAGTAAGTAATTGAGTATAGAGTTAAGGATAGTGTGTACCAGGCTTAACGAAGAGAAACGTTTAACCTCTCTGTACACATCACTTGATGTTTGAGCGTGTAAGATAAATTGTGCAGTCGGTAGGAACCTTTCTAGTTCCATAACGAAAATGTTATTAGGTAAAAATAAAAAAATGCAAGTATGTGGATTTCAGTTGATTTTATTTCAGTACTGTTGTATTTGAGTACATAAATAAACGGAACTATATTCTGCAAATCACTGTAAATCACATAAGCGGTAGGGAACTACTGTTAATGTCGAATAATATGCAGTAACGGTTAGTAATATGTTTCAAAATTTAAATTTTCAGTGCTCACCTAATCCCGAACGACCTATGCATGAATTTTTTAATTAACTCGTTTTTCCTGTCGTTCTGTTCAGTTCCCGCTGACATAGCTGACCTTAATATTGTAGACGTAATTTTTTTTGTCGTGTCATCTATTAACGGTATGTGATATTACAATTCAAAGCATGTTATTTTAACGGCCACGCTGCTTCACCAGCCCTATAGTATTCGGGCATTATTCAACGCTGTTGTTTATGCGAGAAAGGATAATTGGTTCCTGTTATTTAGTCTAGCTGTAATTTATGCATAACTGTTGCTTAGTACAGAGGTATATAAATATTCATCAGTCATTGTTTAGTCCAAGGAAAGGTTACGTTATAAATAATCTACTCTTAGTCCGAAAAAAAAGAGTGTGTTTTTAAGTTGGCAGGCTTGTTAACAAACAAAAGTCACACTTAAAAATCACATAATTGTATCGTTACTAATGAAGGGAAAACATTTGTTTTCGCGCTTTGCTATATTTCATCACGACACAGTCTCTAGCACGGTCTATAAAATTACTGTTTCTAATAAACGACACATATTTCAATACCAAAACAATCAGTGAAGCACTAAAGGTGCATCTGACCGGCATAATAATACATTATCGCCTCTACGCCAAAGCCACTCAACTGGCGTGCAGTGCTATACTGGTATTTTATGGCAGTTCCAGTGTTTCAGGCGTATGTATACAACCGCATTAATCCCATATAAGTCGAGGTTATTCTTATTATCGCTATAGCAACAATAGTATTACGCACATAAACATTACCTTCGCGGGAAAAACTAAGGCATGATGGTACTTTCTTGGTTTCAACACATTTGGCCACACACACTTTAAGGTTAGGAACAATCAATACGGCACATTCTGCAACACCTGAATTTTCCAGCCACCAGATGGCACAAATTTTTTTTTTAAATTGTGAAGATGCAGAAAAGTGGACATAATCTGCTCTCCTTGCAGGTACATTTTTGAATAAATTATCTAATGAACAACGGAACTCAACAATTTTTCATTCTGTAGCTTTGACCCCTGCTTTAAAGGCGTAATGCAACTTGTGCAAGCCACAACTGCCAATATCAAGTAAAGTCGGACCGTTTTCCTCTGTAACAACAATTGCTTTTAAATCGCGTACAAACTTGAAATTGATGTTGGGTCCATCCATAGACACTTGTAACAATTTCTTCACATCCTACTCTGAAATTGCTTCCATGAAGGCTTTAATTAGATCACCAGCAGTAGCGTGTCCCAAAAAAGAAGAGTCTAAATACTGTGTACATACTTTACGTCCATTCCAAAACCTTACTACAATATCCATCTGCCCCTTCCAAGATATTTTGTTTAAGGATTCATCAAAACAAATGACAAACACATCGCACTGTCTCAGTTTTGAAACCAATTGATTGTGGAAATGAGGGTCTAGTCCATGTAACACAGAGTACGCCATCTTGGTTCTCTGAAGCTGCATCTTACCAGCAATTACAGAGTCTGGAAACATTAGCGGGAAAATCTGGACGCTTGGCAGAAATTCTTGTCGAGTTGTGACACATGACACTGTAAACACCAAAGAATTTCAGCCTTAGCAACAGCATCATTTAGCATAAAACTTTTAATGTTTTTTTGCGACTCTTTTTGTTGATCTAGGCCTACCTTTACTTCTGATGTATGTTAAGAACTAGCCTATTCCGTAGTGTTACTCACTTCAGGCGCTGAGACTAGTGACATCTTACTTTCCTGTCTCACAAAAAAGTTTAAGGCCATGATCTCCCGTTAATTTCAAACAATTGCAAATAACTCAAGTATTTGTTAACCAAATGCTTTGAAAAAATTTGAGACAGTGTACAGTCATACGATACACAACTTTACCAGACCGTTTTTTAAAGTAATGTACCGTTTGAGAGAAAAAATTATTTTGCTTCATTTTGGCTCATTTTCACAACAAAGTATGTACTATTTCGGGGGCAAAAATCTAAAAATCAGTTTGATGTATTGCAACAAAAAAATTCGTATAAAAACGTTGATACATAAGTGTTTAAACGGCCGAAAGGATTTTTTGATATATGTATTAATTTGCGTTACAAAAAATATTTTCGAAACCACTGCTAAACTAGGGAGCGAGGCCTTAATGGCAAGGTCATCTTCTTAGAGTTTTGAAGAGTAACATGTTTTTTACTGTTCATGTGACTTGTGACTGCTCTTTTCCCCATATTACTTCAACTAAACTCAGCTTTGCACAAAACACATCTCGCAGCATATGAGTTATTTACAGCGGGTTTTAACCATTCTGAGAAGTCATCATTTACCAGCCAAGTCTCAAGGAACACCGATTTAGTGTACTTTGAAAGAGACGTCTTAGCTGTTGAAAGTTAAGCCTACAACACAAACACTAACAAAGAGTTGAATTATATTACTTCAGTGCCCACATCCCGACACTAAGGGCCGTATCTATAAACGGCTTTCGAATGACAACCAACTGCTCACCAATGCTTTCTCTATGGGGATAGCAGTTGGTTGTCATTCGAAAGCCGTTTATAGATACGGCCCTAAGTGTGGTAGGGCCTATGTCACATTTGAAAATAATGATGTTCACTAAGTTTCATATCCCAAAAAAAAAAAAAAAAGTGCCAATTTGGTATTTTAACGGCGACACGGAACACACAAACTTCTTTAATAATCACAACCTACCCAATCACAAAGGTGCAGTGGTTTCGACGCACATCCTAATGCTGTGTTACATTGCCATGCGGTTTTAGCTTAATTTCTTACAACACAACACTTCATTTTAAACTTAGAGCACAGATTCATTCAAAAACGGTAGTAAACAGTACGACTCCTGCCATCTTGAACTCCTTCCTAGTGAACTAGTAGCCCGGAATTTGAAAACAAAAATATAATACTAACCGTTTAACACTTGCCTTTCGGAAACGCCTGTTAATTTTGGTTCTATCGATAAACACATTGCATATACAACCCCTAAATATGTCAGATTGCGGTAGCTACTGTGCCACTAACGTATAAACCAATGTCCAACGGCCGTTCTGAAGTGTTACTGAAATGAACGGCGATAAACTAATGGCAAACCTGTTTCTAACAGTGCGAGATTTCGGAAAAACACCGGTGAATTCTTTAGTATAACCAAAATCGCATATGTGTACAGTGCTATTTTTTTTTAAACTGTTGGGTGCACTGGTGACTTTCCGAAATCTCCCGATGTTTCCCCACTAGCTCGCTATAGGATAAAAAGACGTTCAAGATGGCGGGAGTTTGTTATCGTAAGAACAACACAACACGGCGCACAAGATCAGAAAAATTATTCTTGATTGTTCCATACGATTTATCCAGTTACATTTTTTTTGCGTAAGCTAAGAAATGATTTACTATGAAAAAATTCCCGGAAATAGTTCGGAATTCCCTGTTAGGTCCCGGTTTTCCTTTCAATATTTAAATTTTTTGTATAATCCCGGTAATCCTGATCTGTGGCCACCCTGGAAGTATGTTTTCTTTTCGTGCATCGGTACAATGGGCACAAGTGGAAAAGTTTCGTTAAAAAAAACTATTTACGAGCACTCTGCAACGCATTTTAAGCGCGTGGTAGGCGAGGCTCTTAATAAGTATCGTTAAAAAAAATACTAATTGAAACTTTCTGAATCACATTCCCAGGACAGGTAGAAATGAGCACTTGAAGAGTCGCGTTCGGAAAACGATGTGAAAACATTCCATACATTGAACACCACTGAAATTCATTTGTTTACGTCACGTCAAATGTACGCTGACTCATACATTCACACGTGTGATACAACTACTGCTTACAATTGAACCTCTTACCAAATCAAACATGCCCTGTTTGAGCATCTGATTATTATAACACTGCTAACTTAGCATTACTAGTTGATCTGCAGTGGTTGGCAGACTTGCTGCTCCTTGTGCTGTACGCTAGCTTCAATCATGTGACACAAATACCTCACAGAGAAAAAATAAGCTACAATTAATCATGCATATGTTTAGTGTTTCATCTCACTTGTAGAATTTATACTTATTCTTATTTGTAACGATATTGGCTTAAATTATCATGTTATTTTCAGTTTCATAGTTCGGGTTGTTTTTATCATGCAGTTTTTTTTTTTTTTTTTCACTAAACTCTGTTAATATAGTTTGTATTAGTACGTGCGATGTCTTCACTATTATGTTGTTTAAATTTTAATTTAATTATCATACTGTTTTAATTCTCTCATGATCGCTAAGTAGTTCATTATTGCTTTTAAGTTTAAATTAGCTTAGACTTAAGTTTGAAATGTCATAAAATAATTGTAAACTGTTGACTGAAATTTTTATGGTCCAGTGTAAGACAAGGTGACATCGCCTTAATGCGCCATTAATAAAGTCGTATTATTATTATTATTATATGGCGAAACAACTAGGTAAGCGTCGAAGTTACTCCTTTTAAAAATACATTCTGCTAGAAGAGCAAAACTATTTTTTCAAGTGTTTCATAGATTTTCAGCAAAAAAAAAAATTGGGTAAAATACATTTTTGTCATATGCCACGGTCGTAGAAGAACAGGTCTGAACACTCGCCTATCTAACAATGTGTTTTGCTTGACCCCCTTGTTGTTTGGCTGTAGTTCGTCAAATTACCGAGAATGTCGTACTTTTTGGCGCTGATTTCCGGGCGGTCAGACTCAAACTCCGCCCACTTTTTTCCATTGTTAAATTTATAAAATAAATAAAGATTGCTGGAGCCTTTTCTTAAATTTGTGAACGAAGAAAGTATTTCATAAATTGATAAAAAAATACGTTTTGTTAAATTTGTTATCTTATTGTAAAGGAAGTGGGCGGAGTTAAGTCCGACCGTCGTAACATCAGCGCCAACAAAACACAATATTCTCGTTAACTTGGTGAACTGCAGCCAAACAACAAGGGGGTCAAGTTTCCAGGCGAGTGTCCAGACCTGTTCTTCTACGACCGTGCGTCGTACTAACAATTCTCCTAGCAGCTCCGACACGAGTTTGCTCATTTTAGTCCCATTTACACAATGTAAAAAACAACCCCAGAGTGCTGGTGGCGCTAATCAGTCATAACGGGGTCAATTTTCAATTCCAGTGTCCAGACCTGTTCCTCTATGGCCGTGGTCAAAACAATATTTTGATAATTAACAACTAACCGGAGGATTAAACTGGACTGTACACTCGGCCGCTTAGAGCACGGATAACTAGAGATAGCTTGGTGCCTTTGTTGTGAAACCTACATCTAGCGATAAGCAAAATATACGAAAAGCGCTACAAAATAATTAATGTTGCGATATCACTTTGTAAAGACCTGAAAAATGAGATTTATTGGCTATTGAATCTTTTACAATCAATACACAACATATTTAGTTTTATTCATTCTTTAAATTACTGGGAAACGAAAATGCCAAGATGTAAACAGAACATGTAAACAAACGCTTATTTTACACAAAAATGAACGAGAGTAGATGGATGCTGGTAATAAGCGCCAGCGAATAATTCTGCATATGCTTCTTTAAATGTGAGTGATATTTAAATACAATATGCTCACCGTTATGTAGTAATAATTATGAAACTTGTTTCGCTCGGTGCCCATCAATAGCTGATTAGATCTAGGAATCACTTCACAGCGTGTAGAGGGATAGGCAATCAGCTCTCTAGTTGTTATCTATGCTCTAAGCTCGGCCGTAAATTTCTTTCCATGGAAGCAGTTTTCCATAGAACTATGTCAAAACATGCTTTACGAAGACCACTTACATGGAACGACTTTGCGTGTTTGAGGCAGAATACAAGAAGCCATAAGGGTTATTTTGACGCGTGGGCATAGTGGCATATAGCTCCTATATGCACGGCACTAAACAGTCGCGCTGTATATCTGTCGTATCGCTACAAACTACGAGAATGTTAACGGTGACCCTATATTCCTTTACTGGAATATCTTAACCTAAGTATAGTTTAGAATCCTTGTATGAAAAATATAGTTTTCATCTATCTGTTTGAACGGTTCAAAAGTTCGAAAATAGTATTTTCAACGTGCGTCATGTTTTAAGATACTGTAAAATGGGGGTGAAAACGAACTCTGGGGCTAATAGTGAGAAAATTAGAAAGAAATTCCAAGCTTCGAATTTTATAATAAATAAATTTATATTCTAATTCTTTGTAAACATTATTAACTCGACTATAAAAAATATGTTTTTAAAATCGTGTACTGGAACTTTTGATTTAAAATTGTGTCCATATTTACTCCTACTCACCACTTTCATTTTACGGTACCGTAAAACGGGACGGTTAGAAACACTGGGATGAATAGAAACTCAATTTTAAAGCTAAATTTTCGGTATAAATTCTGTTTTAAAAATTATATTTTTAAGAGGGCATAGTACATAATTCAACGCTAAAAGCATTAATCTATAACTGTAGGTTTCTTGAAGACGATTTGCGAAAAGTAAACAATAACAATCCTAGCCAATAGTTTTAGCCAACGTTTTGAAACAAAATTGTTTCCAGTGTTACGAGGCACAATCTCTGACGCCGGAACCTCGTGCTTTTAACTATGGCGCAAGAGAGCGCGCGTAACGAATTAGTAATTCTGGACAAATATTTACTCATAAAGTTGGCAAATACCATTATGTAGGATTGTCATTGAGTATTTTATCCATATTGACTTCGAAAAAAGCGTAGAAATCAATTTATGTTTTCAGCGTTTATTTATCTACCACGCACTCAAGTAGGCAAGTTAAAGCAGATAACAAACAGTAGTTTTAGTTTTATAGTGATTATAATTTTATAAAGCATAAGGTGTCAGCGAGGAATTTATTTCTAATTTTGTTTTTGTTCAACCCAGAGTTTCTAATCACCCCGTTTTATGGTACCTAAAAGTTCTTCTCTGAGCTGTGTTTTTTTTTTTTTTCGAAGGTAAGTTCAGCGGGAACATGTATAATAGTTTTGCAAATAAACGCGTACTACAGCGTAGTTCAACAACCAAACAGGTGGGTTTATTATGTAATGCCTGGCAGATGTACAGGAAATAATGGCTGTGTGTCGTTCAAGGCGACAACCGACGAAGCGACTAGGAAAATATACAGCAAGATAAGGGTCTCGTCGTGTAGCTGTCAAGGGCAGATAACAGCCTAGTGCGCATTCCAAATTTGAAGAAGCCAGACCAACTAACCTTGAGAATAAAATGCGAAAGGAAAATAATTACCGACGGCGACGGTGTTTGTATTACTACTGTTTATGCGCATAGCTATATTAGCATTTATGATAAAAATAAACAAGCGACGTCATGCTGTGAAGTCGGTATTATGTCTGTAACAATAAGCCGCTGACGTCTTTGATTAGTCAAGAGATGAGATAAAACACAGCATAAATGCTCGAGTTCATTTTTCCAAACACAATCATCTAGAAAAGTCAACACTTTGCCTTAAACTCAAGTGTTTATTAACGCTGCCAAAAGAGTCCACCAAACTAGATGTAGCGAAACGGTAAAAGGGGTCGTGATTTAAGGGGCGGGAGGGAGAAGGTCTAGACCAACTTGACTCGTTTTAGAAGGTATCGAAAAACCTTTCTTTAAAAAAAAAATAATAAAAAATGAACAGTCCGAATCGTGTATGAAATATACCTACCAACCAAACACGTTGGCCTTGTCTATCGTCTTGTGTCTGAAAATTGTACAGTAACGTGACCTCGTGTGATATTTTCAACCTAGTTCGATAGGAAAAGGCCACTTTCAGGTCTTCCTTATCAGGGTAGTATTTTTGGAGTGATAGTAGTCTAAAAAAAACTTCTTATAGCCATTTTGAGGAGCCACAATGTTATATTTCTTAATTAGCATTCTGAATTTTAAAAATACAAAGAACCAAAGTTTGAAGTGTGTATTCTTTTTGTAGATAAAAGTACTGCGAATATGTTTTACAGAGATTATAAGTTAACTTTCAAGAATTCGCTTGCAATGATTCCGCATGACAAATTAATGAAAGATTCCATTACTTATTACGTATGTCAAGCCGTTAACCAAGAATATATACCATACTTCGTCGAAAAAAATTTTTGATAAAACAACTTGAATAAATGTTATGGCTCGAAAACTGAAAATACAAGAACATTATCTATACTCTGTCCACTCTAAGGTTGCAGCAGAAATACAAATTGCTAGCGAAAATAATCAAAGGAATTTGATTATATCTTTATTCTTCACGTTGTGATTGTGCTACAACACAGTTTCCTTGTATTTTTCAGTATTTCAAATGAAATCTATGCTGTACAAAATTTTGTATTGCCATTCACTTGAATGAATTAGCTGCAACCTTAGAATGGATAGAGTATAACACTCCTAAGAGTTTTAGGACCTGGCGCGTGAGCCGGGCTGTATCGTGGTACAGAAAGTATTTATTCTTGAGTATTTATTACAAATGTTTACAATGCGTTTATCTACGCAAAGAAGACATGCTTCAAACTGTGTCCCTGTGATTTAAAAAATGCCGTCTGCTAATTAAAAACACAAATTCCAGGCTCCTAAAAAAGTACTGAAAATGACTTTTCAACGTTGCTGTAGCTGAGAAAATATCAACAGTAATCGTAAAACAAAATCATAGAAACCTGAATTGGACTTTACCACATGCTCTCCACAAATAAAATAACAGGGTCATCGTTTGAAGTCCCGTTGAAAAAAACACTCTACGAAAACACTGCACCTAGAGGTGAT